>JAOTAV010003964.1:0-23925 GCA_026546445.1 Cyclargus thomasi | reverse complement strand
CCCCCCGCCCGCGCGCCCCCGCCCCCCCCCCCCCGCCCCCCCCCCCCCCCCCCCCCCCCCCCCCCCCCCCCCCCCCCCCCACAGGGCCTTAGCAGCACATCACCAAATGCTTCTCATATTTGAAGACATAAGTGGAAGAAGTAACTTACATTTGACAACGTTGGAGAAAATACTAATCTTGTAAATTACCTATTTCATTATTTATCTAGTGTACTTAGGTATATATCAGATCCGCATTTTTTAAATTTCAAATCATTGTTCTAGTCATAAAGCGTTCATTTACGCGAAAATCCGGCAGATAAGGCTTTTATGGAGTAAAGTTACAGTGCATAGTTTGATAAAGACATACATACGATTTCTTTCATTGTTTATGTGTAGTAGGTAATTTAAAATATATTTAGGTTTGAGTTTACATAAAATCAAGCCAAATGTTTATTTGAAGTAGTGTTGTTAAAACATAATTTTAGCATTTTAAGCGTTAGAGCGTAGAAAACCCTACTACAAACGTCCTAGTTTTTAGAATACTGTTTACAACAATAAAATAGTTAAATTGGGATATAAAAGGCTTATGACTCATTTTCATTACATTTTAAAATTATTTTAATTGATTTTTTCCAACTTACTACAAACCGTATTTCAATTTGAAAATTTATTTTCACCCCAACCGTTTCACGTTTACCAATACGTTATGGTTTGTCCCGAAACCGTCCATTTTATATTTCAATATTCTAGAAATACATTCCACCATTTTATAGACCTGGATCAAGCGAAACATATTGGCTTTGTTGCCAGCTGAAGCCCCGACTCCTTGAACCGTATTCTGTAGGGGAATGTTGGCATTTTTTAAAGGATACATTCTGTGTAGTCCGTTCTTAGAAGATGCACCGTTGTGTTGTCGGGATAAGGGTTATTTAGGAGGTAGAATAACTCCGAATCCTCTGTAAGCACACGTGTCGTGGAAATGGAAACCCGGTGTATTTAAATAAAAGTTTTATGGCAAAGTATCAGGTTTTGATACTGTTTTATTTTATAATTCTTTATTATCCATTATACTGTTCTATCTGTGTTTTACTCGCCTTTTTCGCCTGTAACATTATGCCTTAGCGGGTTGAGGCGTATTTTTAAAAAGTTAAATTTTTGTTTGAAATGTCGACTACAGATAAGCAGCAAAAGCGTACAAATAAAATTAGAATCATGTGAACTGTAATCTTATTTCGATGACGGTAAGGCAAGCCACAGAATAGGAATATGAAGCGTTCTGATGTTGATAAAACAAAAGAACATTTGACATTAAACGACCAAAAAAATGTTGAACGAAGCTGCATTATATTGCACTAAAAATTAGAGCCTTTTGCCTAGTAGCGTTATTTCATGTTTGTTAGATTCCGATTGGTTTCCGTCCGTGGCCAGTCGACTGTATCATAATTCATATAATACTCATCATACTAATACCGATATTATATAAATGCGAAAGTTTGTGAGTGTGTTTGTTACCGTTCCACGCTGCAACGGCTCGACCGATTTCGATAGGCATTGATCTAGCTGGTATTTTTTAATAACACAAAGGCTATTTCTTACGCGAGCGGCACTGCGGAGCACAGCTAGTGTTGTATTTGTGCATGCTAGCATTAACGCATTGATTGCGTACGTAAGGTAACCTGTAGCAACCCTCGCCCGTCTTGAATAAACAATTGTACAGCCAGCAGAAGCTACGTCCTCCGAAAAAAGGCGTTAAATTACTCAGATAAAAATCTGTTTTCATTTCGAATCAATTTTTTATACAATAAAGGGGAAAACGAGCTAACGGGTTACCTGATGAAAAGCGAATACTGTCGCTCATAGAATTCGCAACATCAGGAGAGTTCCAAGTCTTAGGTGGAAAGGCGCTCTGTTATTCAAGTTTAACGGTCTCGAAATAGTGCTGGCGACAGACCTAGAGTTTTACTGTGTAAGACAGAAAGTTATAAGTCAAATTATAAAATCGAGGTACAGTCTTATGATCGTTGGCACGAAAATTAATAACGAAACGTTCCACAACATATAAGTCACAATTCACAGTAACACAATTCACTACTTATATCAATTACAAAGTCCGTCGCTCAGCAAACACCAGCAGTGTAAAGGACACACCACAAATTACACATCGCGTGTTTTTTACGCTCCTGATAATTCTACATGTCCCTTTATAATTCCAATAATTAATGACTATGGCTGCAATTCCTTTTTTGTGAATTAGTCGATCGATATACTGACTACAGTTTACAGACGTTATATTAATAGAGGGTGTGTGTTTCAATAGTAGAGTTCACTGTGACCTTTCACATCTTATCGCAATTTTGGATGATTTGCGTTGATTTTATTATTTGTTAAGTCAAGAGCCTGCGTCATAAATTTACCCAAATGAAAAAAAAAACTATCAGGGCCGCCTACTTTCACATTGAAAATAAGAACATAATTCATAAACTTTAAAGTATTATAATTTTGATCTGTTATTTGTAGTCAGAAGTTTTTCAAATTTTCCGAGTTTTAGTCTGCATTGCATTTCATCCTTGTGGATTTTAATATAGCTTTCAAAGTGGAAACTAAAAAGTTTTATTTTAGGTCACAAAATATCTCTCTAGCAAATTCAATAAAACCTAGGCAGAGGCGAGAAGGGCCTAAGGGCCTTGTCACACTGGCGGTTAGTGGACGGAGAGCGGTCTGTGGAGATTGGCGCCGTGTAACGGTTCCGCTTGAAAACCGCTAGTGTGAGAATTTAAAACACTAACGAAAACTATCACACTAACAGACGGACAAAAGTAGTAGGTAGTGCCAATGAAAAATATCCTAAATGCCAAATATTCAGAGAATTATACATACAAAATATTAATAGGATATCTCATAAACCCGCAGCCTACTATAAATCAAGTGACAAACTAGTAATTAATATTCAATCAGTATTATATGGGGCCGAAGTGACATAGATTCGAGCGATATTATGTAAACGCAGTATGCAGTACGCACGTGGATGGAAAACCGCGTAACAATGGGCGGCTCATTCCGATGTCCACTGATAAACTTGCAAATTGTATGCCGATGACACTTCCAGGTAGGCGAAGCCACATTGCTACTATTCGTTGCGTCTTAGCGACGGATAAACGCTGTGTCTATAAGCGATACACTGGTGAGTGCCGTGCCGTGTAAACTGTAAAGTTGTATTGTATGAACAAGGTCCACGAAAGCTTTCACATGGCGCGGTGACTTACACAAGAACATGGGCGCAACATGGCACTGCGACGTCCGTCCTCATTAGGGTATTCGCTAACCCTTAGCCCATACGGTCGGATTAATAGGAGATCGACCGTGTATTTTATATACTATGTTTGATCTACCACTTCGTCTCTTGTGAATCGCTCCTTCAAAAACTCTTGTCACATATTGCCGAACACGAGATGAATGTGAAAAATGATGCATTACAGTAAAACGTATTACGTCGCTTTCCAACGCAACGCAGTAACGTGGCCCCGCTTCAAGAGGCCACAGAGCTAAATACATTGCGGTAAAATACTTGTAACACTTTGGTATTTTCTCGTTTCTCTTTGAGACTAGAGAGTAGAGAATGAATTAGGAATAAGCGGTTGGTCCATTGTATTTATTACTCAGACATCTCTTTAGATATTAGCACCATACAAAGAACGAGACAGTTGGATATGCCTATTTACCTGTGGATTTTTTCTAGGAACGTGCCTCTCCCTAACTTTAAAAGAAAAATACTTCTCTTATTGGCCGTGTTCGCTAGCGTTTTTGCATGGGTGCATGCATGCGCAAAATCTCTTATACTCATGAAAATACAAGCGTTGCCATGACATTACGTGAGTTCGACATGCGCACAAAAAACTTGCGTGTGCCAAAAAATGCTAGCGAACACGGCCATTGCATTATGCTACAATACCTCTGTCATGTCATAAATACGCAATATTTCGAGTCAAATGAAAAAGTGAAAGATCTTGTTAGTATATGGTTCAGACGGGTAAATAATTAAAACTTACAATTCATCCACATAATAATTAAACTGGATGCCTGGCGCATGCACGGATCAAATTCAACCGCAGGCCCGTCGGTGGTTGTTTGATGTTTTTTGCATAAGCGAGGGGAATCATTCGAACAGCTCAATAAAAAAGTTAACAAGGATCAAGCGTGTAACCTTATGGGGACTTTTTGACTTTTTAAAACACATTGTGTTTTGCAAATACCGTCGCCTTGGTTGTTTTAAATAATATTTTTTTTAATTTCTTTTAATGAATTTATCACATAACATAATATAGATTATAAACATAATAAGCACTACACTAAGCACACATTTCATTGTAAAACCCAACACCATGAATATTTAGTTAATTTCTAAAGCATCCCTTTTGTAAACGTGTACGTGAAAGTTTTTAAAGCGGCGCAATCGCGTATACAAAAGACACGCTTTTAGGTCAAATGCAAATATTATTTGCCCGTTGCGTGTCTTGTTTTCGCCTCTTGTTGAACGCTTGAGAACAAATCGGGTACGTCATAAAGCCAGTTTTGTTTAATAAACGGGAATAAACGAAGCGGCGCGCGAATAAGCGGCAGACGCATACTTTGTACCTGTCTTATAAATATTTACTCGGTTCTGGGATTCTGCTAGTAAAATTCAACATATCAACTTCAATCCAATTCGAATAAAATGCTCAGCATCCTAATATATAATAAATAATAAATGACGACAATTTCCAGGATTACGCCCGATCAAAACGCATTTCATGCAGCCTCTACATAATCGTCTATGTTGGTTATTCGGCACGATCATCGTGCAAGCGTCCACATAGTCGTCGTACTATGCCAACTCGCTGATCAAAGCCGAATATAGACGAATTTCGACAGACAGAAGCTAGTTTGCCCTCGACGCAATCGAGTTTGTCTTTCATCGGCTGCATTTGCTGATTATGAAGAGGAGGAATCATATTTAGAGAATACAGAACACCTGCTGCTCCACCGGACTAGCTCGCAGCATTAAACATAATAGCATCACAGTTAAAGAGTGTTCCGAATTCAAGAGTGTCCGTGACCTAGTGGGTAAGACCTTTGGTTCGCACTCGAGAAGGTGCAGTTTCGAACCCGGGTAGAGGCGTGTACAAATGAGACAGTTTCCGATCTCCGGCTCATTGCCGTGGGAGAGCCATGCTTTATCACGAATGGGCCGGCTCGACCGGATACCACAGCCTCAAGGAAAAATGGCGTGAAAAGGCGTTGTGCTGTGTTTCGTTTAGTGAGTTAGTTAACCGGTGGCCCAACTTCCCTAATCCCCTTATCCCTATTCCCATTTCCTCTTAAAGACCGGCAACGCACTTGCGACTCTTCGGATGTCAATAGTGTCCATGAGCGACGGCAGTTGCTCGCTTGCCCCATAATATCATAAAAAAAAGTTTTAGCACCAACCGGTTGCCACCCCTATCGGGTAATACACGAAAATGCGACGAGACTAAATGGGGGAAAGTTTGAGAAGCGCAGTGCGTGCCTACTGCTTGCGTGACATATACTCGTCTAATGAATAATAAACAGCGCCGTGGCGACTGGTCGCTACTCATTCACAAAGGCGATATATACTTCGTGATACTGTGCTCGTCTCCGGCTTAAACCTTATTGACTATATTCGGGCAAGCTAAATGGTATGGTAAGCCTTACCGACTAGAGAGCTTACGGTCATAAAATTACATGTCTTATGTATATTGTATACTAGCTGTGCCTCGCGGTGCTGCCGGCGTAAAAAGTAGCAACACATAGTTAAACCAGAATACCGGATATGCTTTGTGGAAGGTCCGTAGTATAAAAAAAATGAATATAATTGTGAAGCCACCACTAGCGGCAAGCGCTTGGTCGTTATTGGACTTGTGTAAACAGTTTTCAAATCTGACAAGTACACTAAAAACGCAAGTGTTGGCTCATGTAACCTATTTATTGATAAACTTTAAAGTTATAATTAGAAAGATGCTTTAGAAAACATTATGTAATTTTTATGTGAATTATATTCTAAAAACATTTTTCGTAAGTGATAACAAGACTTTAGGGTGTGTATGTGTCTCTCATATAGAGTTTACTTCGAAAGCAGATGAGAGGGACCATCCATAAAGTACGTCACATAAATTTAATGGTTTTAGACCCCTCCCCCCCACTTGTCACAGATGTTCCCATTTCTGAGGACCCTCCTTTCCCTTTGTGCCGTCACACAATTTGCGATTTTACACATACAAATTAAAACCATACCAATATTTCAAATTTTGAGATAAAATTTCAAAATTTTAAATGTGATGTGACAAAATTGAGGACCCCTCACACACCATGTCACATTACGACGACCACCTCACCGCCTCCTCCTTTGCGTGTGACGTACTTTATGGATTAAAGCGAATTTATGTGAATTATATGGGCAAGCACACACTAAAGTATTAGTACTTTTACGACACCCTGTATATTGAAACCATCATCATTGATGACCTATCTCAAAGATACTGAAGCAGGTGAACTGAAATTTTATGTCACAAACCACCATAGCAAAACCTCATACGATTCGCAGAAGATACAAATTACATTTTAATGCTCCTTTTTTAGGGTTCCAAAATGGTGAAAACGCAATCCTATTACTTAGACTTCGATGTCTGTCTGTCTGTCTTTCTGTTCGTCTGTCTGTCTCCAGACTGTATCTCAAGAACGGTAAGAGCTAGAAAGTTGAAATTTTCACAGAATATGTATTTCTGTTGCCGCGGTAACGACAAATACAAAAAACAACAAGTTTAATATTTAAGGAGGGCTCTCATACAAAAGACGTGGTTTTCTGGCAGTTTCTTTTTTTGATATGGCGCTGTAGCCTGTAGTACTATGCATCGCGCTATCGCTTGATACGACGTGGTTGTAATACTGGTTAACTCTCAAAACTGCGTTTACTCGATTTTTAGCTCTTTACTGGTACGGAAAACTTTGTGAGCGAGTCCAACTCGCACCTGGCCGGTATTCTCTCTATCCCTCTTCCAACCATCAATTAGTTTCAAACCGATACCGGCTACGTACAATTTTATTATAACAAAATTGTACAGCGCCTCAAGCGGTCACTTGCGAAACTAAAATTGTCATACTAAAGTAGAAACTAAAATTGTCATACTAAAGAGTACCGATAGGTAGTTTATATCGCTTCAAACTCATGGTACTACAGATATGTACTAACTAGTACGACAGTTTTTTACCGAGTAGTTCGCGTGATGTCGCACTCGCGACTATTATTTTAATTACTTTGAACTGTACGGCGGCGGATCGTTATTGTGTTATTCATATAAATTTTCAGCTTTACCCGTTACCATGACTTAACGGTATACATCGACCGACGGTTAAATTATGTAGCCTACGTAAACATAAGGACGAACATTTATATTGTATGTATCAAATACAATATAGGAGACATAATCAGTTAACGCAAACGAAGAAAGAAATGGGAATGAGACAAAATTCAAACTTTCAAAATCGCGACACCGGAAGTTGTGAATGCAAAAAACAATAGAAGTGAGAAGCTGTATCAAAATCGGTTCATCAGCCTTTAAACTTTGTGGTTTCTATACTAATATTATAAATGCGAAAGTATGTCTGTATGTCTTTCTGTAACTTCTTCACGTCCAAACTGCTGAACCGATTATGCTCAAAGTTATGAAAGACACCTTATGTCCCGGTACGGACATAGGATACTCTTCATCGCGGGAAAATAGCGTGATTAACGATTTTGCGCCAGTGTAACCTAGTTTCATCGAGCATATAACCAATAGAGAAGTAATGTGAGCCATCCGTGTTTGAAACTTATCAATATTTTGGCACTGATAAATTAACCGCCAAGCAACTAACGCTCGCACTAAAACAGTACGCACCAATAAGAGACATGTGTGTACGTACTCTGACCAATCAGATCACAGTGGCTTTGGGCGGATTTTTTTTCCGAACAAAACTATTAACATTTCCGCTCTTTTGGTTCTACGCTCGATGCCTAGTTTGTATCATAATCGTCAAATTCACCAACTTTCCGTTAAACGCCGGTTTAACCGTGATTACTTTAATTCAGGTTTAATTTAACCCAGTATCAACTAATAACACCCTTACCGTAATAATTACGAAACCAGCAATTGTACATGATTGCCTGTTGCGTCGATCTAATGCATAAAATACTAGAACTCCTCGCGGTTGGCATAAAATTTTCATCGCATCGTATGAATAGCTTATGCCAGCATTAAAATGACACACTTCTGGAAAGTTCAACGTATTACTTTAAAAGTTTAAACAGGCATTTTTAGTAAATACCACTGTAAAGACATAATATGCATGTTACGTTAGTCCTTATTTGTTATGATTTAGTCGTCGATTGTCTTTTTATTTTTTTGGAAAAATAAGGGGGCAAGCGAGTAAACGGGTTACCTTATGGAAAGCTACTACCGGCGCCCATGGACACTAGCAACATCAGAAAAGTTGCAGGTCGTATCGGTCGTATATATAGGTACTCGTATAATTTATTTGTTAGTAACTATTTATAATTTTATGTTTTAATAGCGGCCCCGATAGACGTTATCCTTGCGGGTTTTTTGTTTTGTAAATCTAAACCATTCTCAGCGAAATCTGTCCAGTCGTTTAGGATTTCAGGGACAAACACACGCACACAGGAATAATATATATTAAGATAGACATAACAAAAGCTACACAGTAAAAAGACTACAAAATTTCGTATTTAGCTTAGAAGCGACTTTTTTAATGTATTAGATTAGGACATGACATAATATCTTACTTGTAAATTTTAATTACCAAGCGTTAAATATCTTTTACTAATTTTACATAGATAATTTTTGTACATACTTAAGAGGCATTGCTAATATTCCTGAATTTGTTTTATCAAGGCCTTATTCATATATTTTTTAATGGCTAATTATAGTTTCATATTATACCATTGAGGGTATATATTGTTATAACATAAACTTTAGCGTCACGGTTTGGCCGATAGTAATTTGGCCTACATCATTGCTTCTGTTTACATAATGGCAATATTTTATCGATATCGGTGTAATGGTCTTCGTCATCAGTGGAACATTACTGCGCCATTTTACGACCATTACTGAACTCCTTACGATAACATTCTATTCAAATTTTACTAGCGTGCGCAGATAGATAATGATTTAAAATTATCTGACCATATGACTTGACCTTTTCAAGGTCTGTTTCCATGCACATATTATTTTATGTCACATCTAGCTGACCCGACAACCCCTAACATTTAGGAGCACGAAAATTAGGTGTTGGCCGATTCGCATAGATACCGGAAAAGCACAAAAAATTTCATAAAAATCGGTCAAGCCGATTCGGAGGAGTATGGCAACTAAAACTGTGACACGAGAATTTTATATATTAGATAATTGCCAACACAATATAGAAGCTGATGAGAAGCTAGCGCATGTTGCATCGAAGAAATTAAAACAGCCAAATGACGGACCTACGACTTTGGTCGGCATAATATGTTAATTACATGCAAGTTGTGACATGTCGTAACTTCTGATAGTAGGATCCCTTACGGTTGTAGACAATCCAAGGCAAAAATGTGCACATTTGCCTATCATGGCCTACCGTTTAGTTGCCTCGGAGTGGTACAATCTTCGCTGAATGGTGAACGACACCATGAGAAGGTGGCCTCCCAAATGAAAAATCATTTCAGTCAGCTGTAAACATGGTTTCGATACAATCGTTGCGATCACTTAAGCACAGCAAGTACGGTGACCTACAAAACGCACAAAGGAATATTAACGTCTTTGTCGACTGTACGAACTGTATCCGTGAATTTAACAATGAGAAATACGTTTTTTGATCCGTTTTTACTCAGCACAAAGGAGCTTCGGAATAAAAGTTGGAAAGAGTTGGGAGAATATTACTCGATAGTGCCCGCCGTGGTAGATTAATTTTACTGCGCTCATTCCTTTTTATGCGGTCAAAAATTGCATCTACGTGTGCCACAGGACAATTGGAACCCCCATGGGTATACTGCCTGCGAATGGGGGTGAAAAACGGGGGGTATTTACCCCTATCACAAAAAGAACACTACCAACCGCAACTGTTATTGCTGGTTAGCAAAGCCTATCTTGCTATAATATTTTTCAGCCTAATAGGTTTATTAGGCTGAAAAATAATTTAGCAAGATTGCTTTAAACGCAAAAATAGACAGACTGTTAGGTAAACAAAATAACTAATTGATTTTCCAGGCAAAGCGGTATTGGAACATAAAAAAAATCTATGTACTAACTATTAAGCTAACATTAATTCTGATGTACATAGTAGACCGATGCCGCTGCTAAACTTAACAGGAGGTATTTTTACCCGACTGCGCCAGGCATAATTGTTTGGCACGCTCTGCAGCCGGCTTGATGGATTTTAACGTATGAGGTATCGTTAGATTCGTCTTGATTAAGTGACACTGGGTACAGAAAAAATTTAAAAAATCAAAATAGCGAATTTTAAAGTCAAAATTGTGAAGTTCCAAAAAATTTATTCCGCCCACTTAGGTCGAGTAAAGTATCAAAGTGAAGAGCTTTAAATAGCCATTCTATAAATATACATAACTTGATGTTTAAAATGCAATGGTTTGTGCAGTCGGGTTTTCCAGTTTTTGGAAATTTAGGTTGTTAAAACTTATATTATGTATATCGACATAAGGTAAGTATATAATTAGTCAATATATCATAAGTCAATGTATGACAACTTATCGTCTTTCATCTCTAGATGAAGGATGTTTTCTTATAAAAACAGAACGCATTAGATCTTGTATGGAAATCATGCTCTATGTAAGATTTTAAACAGACATTGTACACAACTTCGTGCACACACATATCTAAACAAGTTACCTAGGTGCGTACTTTAATTTAATTAAAGTAGCCATTTTCTACCCCGTTACATTCATTTTAATCCTTCAATCTTCAGAATTAAAAAACAAACACATAAAATGCATTTCACGTACAACTCTGTCCTCACGCGACGTAATTTTATTAAGCAAATTGAGTTTATTTTGTACATTTTCGTGTCCATGTTATAAAATATGTAAAAATATGAATTTATAATATATTAAAGTACTTATTATTAAAATATTACGATCGCATAACAATACCCTCAGAGTTGGTTTTAAAGGTAATTTTGTGAGGTCAAACTAAAAACATACGCCATTTTTTGCATTGCGCGTAGTTCGTCTGTATTACTTTTTAAACTTACGACATGCTTCCAGTTTTAAATCCCCGCCACAAACAATACGTTTAATAACCTGCATCGAGGAGTTTCCTTGCATGTATTAATGTATTATGTATGACCAGCGATATTTCCGTCGTTTACGAGTGCGTATTAAATATTCTTTTTGCATTCAGTCCGATGTGACGCAAGGGTGGTCGCATGAAATTTTATTCCCGTCTGATGTTGGAACGGGGGGTTCGACATCTCGAATTTAAAAGCCGCTGTAAGTGCACCGCAAAATAACGTCGGTTTTACCTTTCAGCGTTACCCGAAAACAATTACGCGCGTGGAGTTTCCATATTGGTTGGGGTGAATTACTTATTATAGGGTACTTTTAAATGTGGATAATTTAATCAAGCGAAAACTCTCGTTGATTTAATATATTACAAATGAATAATTTTAAAGATTTTATTCAATAAAAGAACTCAACAACGCATAAACAGACGCACCTGTAGAAGGAGGACAAAATGTTTACTTGTTATGTTGTAGCGAGATCATACGATCTTGTTATGTTGTAGCGAGATCATACGATCTAAGCAAATCTAAGCAATATTTGTAAGTAATTATTTTGCAAACTATAAAAAATTGACATAATAGTAACTAGAAAATCAACTTATTATTGTGAAATTACTGTTTCTTAACATTGGCATTTGTAATAAAAATGATAAAATTAATTACACTTAGCAATTTTGCTAATTTAGCCTTTAGCTACAGCTCTACAACTATTCCGTAGTATTTATTGTTCGTACCGTGTATATCCTACATGTAAATATGTAAGGATGTGTTACCGATATGGTGTATTGATAATAATTGTATATATATGGCGACTGTATCTATTACGCTAACGGTGCTCGCGGTGTGGTCGTAATGACTTTCAGAACCGTTCGATATACGTGGACAATCGCCCCGGGGCCCTATTCTCGTGCTTCTAAACTCATATTATAATGCTATTGGCCAATCTAGAAGGTAGCGGTCACTAACCTTCTGTCAAAAACGTCTTATTTCTTAACAAGCCGCGATTGGTAACAGAATGTGTTGTCATTATTGATACAGGGTTCTTAAAGAGGAGGGGAACCACTTTCTTATGATCTATGAGCACACGAGAGGTTGCCAGGTTCTTTCTTGGATGGAGGCCTATTCTACTGATATTTTACGCATTAACAATGTTATTTTACGTTGGTAAACATTCGGACGAGTCTGAATATTTGAATTCGTTGTTTAAGAGTTGAGCTCTAGAGTCGAGCCCTTTTCTCATAGTTAAAAATCGGAAGTTGCTTCGACCACAAGCTGATGAGCGCGCTAAAAAGAAACATATAATATTACGTGCTCGAGTTTCGAGTCATGAGAATAAGGTCCCTGGATAGATGGGAATTTAATAAGTCTGTGGTTTCTATTTGCTTTCCTCACATCGAGCAATAGGGTGTTATATGAGCTACTTTTTTATTTATTTATGCATATGAAATGAATACCTATAGTTCGTGGTCGCGGCTGGACCGATCTTAATCGATTTCAGGCAAAATAAAAAACCGATAATGTTAAAGAATGTGTAGTCTATATATTTTTATCACGTAAAATGTAAGAATTATACACAATTTAATTAAAATGTCTTCAAAAATACTATCAAATTAAGTATTACCAGAGAAAAACTTCGAAGTTTAATTTTTTTACATCTGGTTGAAACTGGAGGCCCAGTTCGAAACCGTTTAGGGGCTGTAATGATCATAAATAAAATGTACTGCGGAATAAACGGGAAATGCTTCGCCGCCAAGTTTACTCTAACAACTCATGACACGTTTGTGAGAGTCGGCACAGTGATAAACTCAAAAAATTATGTGAACAGCTCCGACTCGCTGCTTTAGCCCTTAAAACGGTTTCGTAGTAGGCCTCCAGAATCGAAACGGGCGAAAGGGCTTGAAGGAACCTACCCCGGTGTCAATTGTAGACCCTCTCACCTGGACTGGGCCCTAGGGAACAAACATCCCGCACGTGGAAATTCCGTATGTATATTAATATTGATATTCCATTGTGAATAAGTGTTTGTGAAAGTCACATAATGCTTTGTTTCGTAAGTGCCTAGGGAGAAGTATTTTACATATTTATTATTTACTACGAGGACAAAGTGATAGTTTCATATTTTGACTGAAACGTTAATAATAATTTAAAAGTAACTACCTATCTGTCTTTAGAAATGTAATATATAAAAACACACATAATATAATAAATAAAAACACCACTACATGAACTTTTATACTAGTCTTTAAAAAAAGGGCCCCGTTTTTACCCATTAGGTACATAAAAAAAATAACCCTAAGCTAGATGAAGCCCGCAACTCCGTTGCGCCAAAAGCGTTTTTTTTTGTATTTTTAATTGTGTATGGTAACCTGTGTTTTGTAATGTCGTGTAATGGGTATGTGTTGTTAAATAAATGTTTATTATTATTATTATTATTATTTATTATTAAAATTCGTTTATCGCGCGGTAGCCATACTTTTACCCGAGATGAAATGATCAATGTTCTTCTTGGGACACAAAGTATATGTCATATCATATGTCAGCTAAATCGGTTCGGACAGGCAGACAGACACACTTTCGCATTTGTAACCTAGTATAGAAGTAACGAAGTGTGCACGAATAGTTCGTTACTCAACCAACATGAACCTTAAGAATCGAAGTCCACACACGTCACAGAGTCACGCACAAAGTACTCACTCCGCTAGTACGGTGTGATGCATTGCCGTTGTAAATCACGCCTCGGGCGATTTCGATCGAGCACACATTTTAACGGCCGCAACTTTTATACTTTTTCCAACGAAATCGATGCCAGAGCCAGACGTACTAACAAAGCAACAGAAATGTGACTGGCCCGCACCAAGTGTGAGCAATAAGGTTTTTTCAATCGTAATTACACAAAGGGTGTGTTTATAAATTATGATCAAAGAACTTCTGCCTGCCCAGCTAGCTTTCTCGATGCATTATGGTTTGTCTCTTCATCGTTATGAGTCGCTTTATTCAAAGATACGTCGAGCAATTTTTAAAAGTCAATATGTAGGTAGTTAACAAAATTTTTGGCCTCTTCGGTATTATATGGAAGAATGAAGCAAAGGAATATAATTGAGGTTTATGCACTGGTTTTTACGATTTATAAAGATGACATTATTAAGGCAGTAGTCCTTAGAGGAAAAATTCGTCCTTAAAGAAAGAACATAGAATATACAAACACTGAGTATTGAGGAAACATATTATATCATTTTGTCCCCATACTTCCTCTGCGATATGCTAAATGTGATGGTTTTATTAAGCCCAAACTTATAGTCAACTAAGAGGGCTAGTAGCCTCCCATCTTTCCATCTACAATTTACGATCTTGGAATGTTTCATCACTTTTGGTCATTAAGGCATTACAAGTAGGAGAATAACAATTAGTCGACTAGCGTTGCCGTTTCTAAGACCGTAGTTACCCGCTTAAAGTTTGTCTCTCACAATATCACAAAGATCATCTCGTAGTACAACATACTTTGCGAACACTATGTTATCTTTTATTTTATTGTTTTCAATTTAAACTCAAAGGCAATAACAGGACATGCCAGCGACGGGTCGTGTTGCCGTGTGTTGGTTAAAATGGACAGCAACAAGATTTATACGCCGCGCGCCACCGTTTCGCAGGTACGCTTGCAAATAAAAATTTATGCCCGCAAGAAATACGATCCAGGTGAATTTTCAGTGACATTCATCATCATTGTCGCGTATCTTTCATGCCCTTTAGTGCTTTCGGTCAATGTAATCGCTGCCATTAGCCCTCTGTCCAAAAAATTGTACATTACAATTGTACATCCATTTCTGTACAAATCGCGATTGACAAATTGACAACACCTCACCTTTTTTGTCAAAGGCGGGTTGTACACTATTTTTTTACAATTTTTTGACAGAGGGTTAATGACCCGCTACCTCTTAGAATCTTAATTGACCGAAAGCATCTATAGTCGGAAAGGTAAGAAAAAATTTTCTTTTCTCAAATTTACCAATTTAGGCAAAAAAATTTGTGTGTCACGTCAGCTATTCACACTAATATAATAAAAGCGAAAGTGTGTCGGTCTACATAGACTATCCGCATCATATCTGATAGATGTAGTATGGAGAATCTGTTAAGTAAGCTATGGACCCTTATTGGACACTTATCGGGAAGTGGTAAAACAGCGGCCCCAAAAATCAATGACTATGGTATTTTATCACTTATAAAAAATAAGCGAACATTTAGCATTTGTGAAAATAAACGATACTTAGAGAGAATTGTCTGATATCAGCTTCTCGTAGGAGGCACAGGTGGGAGGCAATCGATCATCCACTTAATTATTTCTCATTTTAAATGAGGATTGAGGACTCAAAATATCTGAGGGCTGTTGTACGTTTATTAATGAGCTGTAAGGGTCCATATTAGCAAACAAGTAGGTAGATAAGGGTGCTCAAACAAATCGTATTGAATATTTCGATAACAACAAATGAAAAATTAATAGGAGTTGGCACGAGGCACTGAGGCGACGTAGGTGTCATATTATGCACAATCTTTACATACATATAATAAAACAGTAAAATTGGAGTGTCTGCACATTTAATATTTTTACAAAATAATTAATGCGGGGGTGCTAAGGAACAGTAATAGAACACCTATTGACAAAAAAAATGTCTGTCTGTTTATCTATTTGTCTGTTTGTACGCGCTAATATCAGGAACTACTAAAAAAGTTTCTTTCAAATCCGTCCGATATGAAAAAAAACTTTTTTTGTTTAATGGCTATTAGGTCTAGGCAACATATAGAATACTTTTCATCCCGGGGAAATCTACGGTTCTATTTTTCAACATGTTTCACCCGGTGGTTTTATAGGAAATTTGTATGGTTTAAATAGTATAGTATGTAGGTAATATTGTTTGTATAATAAACAACTATAATTTGTATGAAAAAAAAATTCAATCAGAAACGCGATTTTGTTAATAATTATAGGATACACGATATGCAAGACTGAAATTCAACTGAATAAGGCTTGCATGACACGTCTTGTGAGTAACCGTAATAGCTTTTTGATGTGAAAATGGCTGCTTCCCCCTACGGCCATGATTTTACATGAACGAATTGTATTTTGATATGTATACTCTCAGCAACGACAGACGGCAAAAATATAAAAGATTTAGTAGTTATTAATTCGGATTCGCGAATGAGCTTAATTTTGGTCAAATAAAGTTTGACCAAAACAATTATAAAAGGTAGAAAAATATTATAATATTCTTTTTCTATTTTATTATATTTCTGTTATAGTACACTCTTTTAGTTTTTATATATTCCTAGGTTATGGGGAAACTGAGAGAGATGGAGAAGCACATCTAGGATACTTTTGGTCGTGGAAAAATGTACGGTGCCCGCACCATAAACGAACTTCACCTCAACTTTTCGGGCGTTATTTAGTAGTAGTCATCGTCATATTTCATTACAGTCGTAGATAAAAGACCGATCTGATATTTAAAAAAAAACTACGACAGATCCGTATTTTTTTCTACGACTGTTACAATTTTATCCTTCCTTTACCCGCATGTAAAAACCTTTGTCCAATACAATGTATTAAACGCAAACTTTACACAACGCTTTGGGCATTACACTTTTGCCACAGACGCAAATACGGGTGAAACAAAACATATTGCAGTGGAATATTATGTTAACAACCTTTGGGCATAATTTAAAAAAAAATAGTTTCGGTTACGATATGGAGCCGAGCGTTGGTTAGTTAGTTTGTGAACACACTTCAGACCGCACGAGCCGAACTTTTAGAATTCTACATATTACAGGCGTGTTCAGACGTATCCTAGAAATCAATAAAATTCGAAATATATACATAGTTAATAAAATCATATAAAGAATTATATAGCATAAAACTACCAATTATATGTCAGAAAAAATTAAAAATCTATTTAAGACTACAAAGTTATTTTAAAATCGAGCGAAAAGCTTAAGCTTTTGCAAATCAATAAGATTAAGTGCTAAGTGCACCAATAAAAATGCTATGAAACTTCCACGACCAAGCATTTTACTACTAAACTCCAGTTTAAAATTTGTCGGAGATTTACAGCGGCGCTAATTTATAAAAGAAATGAATCAGAGAGGCCGCGTGTTTGTGAGGGAATGTGTGTGTAAATCTCTTGATTCTGTTCATATTTACACACTTATTTCCCCTCTATGTGCTTTTGATTCCTACAATACAGAAGAATGTAATTAGATGTTGAAGGTATATGCACTGAAACTCCTCTCCACCCTCTATTTGTGAACCGGTTATTAATTTCTACCTGCAATTCTTTATTCAAATTCGCTTTTTAGCAAGAGCAACTCTACAGACTTGAAGAATACAGGTGAATCGTCTGGACATAATGTGTTATGCAATTCAAAATAACAAGACACATAATTTTATACAAATTCAAAAATTTTATATCGTTAAGTCATGTTGAACTACGCATTAAGGCTGGGGCCGTAGATATAGTCTGGCTACTATAAGTTGAACCTAAAAAACCTCTTTCAAATTCAAAAATTGTAGTTTGTTTGTGACCCTCATTATAGACTTCGCTGTGAAAGTATCAACGTTGAAAGCGAAATTATTTTTGTGATTTGTATGGCCAAAAATCCCAGCGGCATGAGTTTTCCGATACTCGAAAAAAAAACACTTTCAGCGCTGCAACTTTTGCTATAAAGAATATTATTATTATTTTAATTAACACACTTTTGTTATAATTAACACACTTATGTATTATCACTTACTTTTGTAACACCCTATAAATCGCGAATCTATCCCGCTTGTTCAGTCGGAACAGAGCTCAAGATGCGCGGGCGCAGGCGGTTTCCGCTTAATTCTTCAAAACCATCCTCCATGACGTTACTCCCTATTGTGTCGGCCACCGTACGTGGACAGAATCGATTCGTGTATCACTTGCAACAACTATTGCGAATATAAAACGATCTGAGGTCTATGTAAAACCAACAAGCTAAAGTTATATATTCTAGAATGGGTATTTAAAATCCTTCAATTTGATATTCTACACGACCAAGCTTTTTAAATTTTGGTTAAAAGTATCTACCAGAAATAATATATTTTGTAAACATAATGTAACACATGTGGCTCCCACGTTAATATTCCCTAAACCTAAACATTCAAAATCGTAAACCCCGGTCACATTTAAACCAATACGTACATTACAAACAACAAGTCTCCGTGACGTTTGTTAACCCCTGTAATCTTATGGGGCTAAGTCCTATAATCTTATCTCGTAATTAAGGGTTACAAGCGCGGTGACATCGACCCTAACCCTAATGCAGCCGTAACCTGGGGGTAGTATATGTAATAGCATACACCATATTGAGGAAGCTGCAAACCGACTGCGCTAAATGATAGCGGTTATTTATACGTATAATGTGTCTTATTTTAGATATTTAATCAATTTCCAAAAAATCATTTGTAGTCATTGTAGACAATTTTGGATGGATAATATAAATTAGCAGTGAATTTTAATATGCATAGTATATAATATCAACATCTTTGTTGATGTTTTTAATGTGGAAACAAACGGCGCGGCGTGTCGAAATATAACATAATGCTTTAATTGACCGTCAATCCACAAACTTTGTCGTACTCAACGAGCAAGTTTTTTACAAATGACAAAATAAAACAATTGCCCAACTAAATGGTGGCACAAGTTCCGTACAAACCCGCAAAATGCGGAATATTATGTCATGTAAATAACCGAAGTTAACCGCACAACTCCGGCGTATAACTCATTATCGAGATGCACAAAGTTTTTTCAAGGTATTCACTGCTGCTATTTCCTTGTCGGGTACAAAGTAACGTCGGATCCTCTGTGTTATTCGCTACGCTATGCTTTTTTGTACTTTTTGGGGTTGCGTACTCAAAGGGGTTAAAACGGAATCCTATTACTAAGACCTCGATGTCTGTCCGTCCGTCTGACTATAGGGTTTATCTCAAGAGCAAGTCATTGATAGAAAGTTGAAATTTTCACAGATTTATTAATCTTGACGCCTTAACAGAAAATATTAAAAATAAATTAAATATTAAAGGGGAGCTTCTCATAAAAAAAACGCGTTTCGTGCCATAATATCTTTTGATAATAATATAAATAAGAGGGTCCGTGGCCTAGTGGCTAAGACCTTTGGTTTGCACTCGAGAGGGCGCAGGTTCGAACCCGGGTAGAGGCGTGTATCAATGAGACACTTTCCGATCTCATCATCTCATCGGCCGGAGTGATACCACGGCCTCACAGAAAACTGACGTGAAACGGCGTTTTGCTGTGTTTCGTTCAGAAAGTGACTTTACCGGTTGCCCAACTTCCCTTGTCCCTATCCATATTCCGATTCCCCTCATAAAGACCGGCAACGCACTTGCGACTCTTCGGATGTCGCGAGTGTCCATCGGCGACGTCAGTTGCTTCCCATCAGGTAACCCGTCTGCTCGCTTGCTCAGGTTTCATTTCGCTCGCAGGAGGCGTACCACCAGAGATCGGCGACAACATAGCTGCCGTCCTCAAGCTTAGAAGCCGTTAACCAACATCTGGTCGATTTTGATATTTTGATGCCATCATGATCAGAAGAAAAAACTCTATCGACGTGTGTTATCAATATTTTTCGAGATTTTAGTAATCGAGTTATCAAAATTAATACTGTCGTTATATACATTAAATTCCTTACATTACAACGCAGGTTTTTTGCTCATAACTCAAAAAGTACTTTTTTACATAGTGGCATTTTAGCTCGATAATGGCAGATAGACGCTAGGGTGATGGAAATGAATTGTGACTTTCAGAAACATGTTTTTCCAATGTTTTGCTCTCTTCTGCTAGAGAACCCTTGGTGCGCGAGTCCAACTCGCACTTGGCGGGTTTTTTCATTTTATTTTTCTCAACATCTCCACGACTCTGTTTCGCTAGCCAGTGCCGTCTTTGTTATCTTAAATTGTGTTTGTGTTTTAGCGTAAGGCTCGAAATTATGCTGTCTGGGTGGTGCCGTACGAAATTACGCTGTCAGGGTCACCCGCGTTGACAATTTTGTACTAAACCACGATGTCCAAAGCAGTTTTGTCTTAGAGGACGCCCGGACTTTCGTCGAGAAACTCTGATTGCTACACACAATACATATTAAAGAAGAAGCTCGTTTAATTAGTAGTATATACATTTTTATATAACGATAAATTGAAAATATGGACTTAAAATATTCACTTCTCGGCAGATGTATTGAAACAATTTACAACAACATTGAGGTGACATTTTTATCAGATTCCATTTATCTTCGAGTCGTTGCGTCCGTCTCAAAACGTTCCAGTTTCGCTTGAGAGAAAAATTATCGTTGAATAACTTTCAATATCATTAGAAGCCGTGGTGTAAATTATATTTTATTTAATTTTCGTTTTGTTTCCTCTCCATTATCGGCGATTACAGACGATGGCGCACGAGCACGATCATCATCTATGATCGACTCGTTGACAGAGTACTACGAACGACTGTGTGGAAGATTGCACGACGAACGAACATAGGCGATTAAATCTGCATAAAATCTAATCTATTGCAAGATCTGAGATTTCTTAGATCTTAACTGCGATCCAAGAGCCTCACACTTTAATTATGTAAATATAAATCGCCTCTGTCCTTAAATACAAATTTATTTATGTCGTGTCAATAGCAAAGGTGTCGCGGGGAGGCCATTAAAATTACCATACTACAATAAAATTTCAAAAACACCTGTAAAACAATATAAATATTTATTATGTTTCGCAATTATTTTATTCATTATTGGCCATGGTATGCGTGAAATGTGAAATTTATGTTGTAAATTCCCCCCAGAATTTTTACCTTAATAATATTTGTTTAGTGCGGGTAGTGAACAAATTGTCAAATTGTTGAAATACCAGCGAACCGGGACGAATCGGGTACGGCTTTTGAGTTATCTCGCTATCCTTTACGCCAGAGGAATTTATGTAATAGTTAGGCGTAATTTCGGTTTAGGGGCTGAGTGTTGTGTAAAATCGTCCTTATACAAATTGCCAGGCGATTAGAAGTAACAATAGGCCTTGCGGTACGCCGCGACAAAGCCGACATACGTTTCAATTATTACTATGTACTAGATAAAGGTCGCCCTATACTCAAAATTCGACCATAAATATTAAAAACAATAAGTTTTAAAGTAATAAAAAACTATAATCTATTCTCATTTCAATCACAGACTTCAATTTGATTTAAAGATATCGTTATCAAACATTAGCCCGCGTCTTCATACGCGTTAATTTTCCCAGTGTTCCTGCTTTTCTCTTGAAAATTTTCCTGTTTTTTTTTTGCTATAGGCCTCACAGAGCCCGAGACCTTTCCGTCGAAATCGAATCCTAACCTTCTCATTTTCATAGTCGGATAAAGCATTAAGGACTACGCTCCTTATTTATCGTTTTCACGTTACACAAACTGTATTGATTGCAGACATCAGTTTCCAAGAAAGTTATTTATCACAGAAATTAATTAGACAAAAGTGTATCTTCCATTAATTAAAGTTGTATCAGCCAGTGTTTCCACTTAACTGCGACGGACAGTCCTTTGATAACTTTATTGGTTAGATGCAGTGGGGTTTTAACTCTAACTGTAAATATTGTCGACTGTCAATAAATGTAGAGAACTTCTTGAGGTTTGTTGAGACTTAAGGATCCTGCAACTCGCTGGTCATATGACTTATGCTATAGAGTACACAGTATTTTTTTATCGAATAAGGATAGCAAATTAAAGGGTTAAGCACAAGGATTACTGAATATATCACAAAAATACGCACACTACAGTATTTTGACACAACACAATTATCGTACACGAAATATCTTTTGTTTATGATTAAAGTATGTGATTTTCTAATTTTCTATAACATAAAAATAAGTCGTATTTTCCTTCCTGGATTCGTTGGAGAGGTTTGGGGCTCCGAAAGGTTTATAAGAAAGAAAATTCAGGAAAAACTTCAACCGAAAAGCAGGAAAACGAGAAAAATTACACATACAGCGCCATCTCTGATACATAGCATGCACTACAACGTCGCCAATACGTCGTTTTTAAGAGATTTTCGTATTCAAAAAAGGCAAAAAAGCTAGTTTATTCTAAAAATTCACTTCCTTCGTCGCGTTCGATAGATATGCGTTCACCATAAATCGTACTTATTCCACGCGGGCAATTGGACACAAAAAAAACCTTATCGCTTCGCCAGACTCGGTAAAAAATGTAGAGCACAATCTCAATATGGGTGTCATTAATTAAAAATATCGCCATCAGTTTTCCACGGGTCGAGTAACGACAGCTACTTTATGATATTCTCTGTTAACTCAATACCGATTAACGAGATAAATGCTTTCACCTGTTCGACCTTATTACGATGGTAGCAAGGTCCAAAGCGACTGTATTCCCCGTAACACATACCCTCCCTATCAGTGTGGACATAAGGTTCGAAATACACAGTACAATGGCTATTATTGCTAATGAACTTTATGAAATGTACGTGCCCTGTCCTACCCCATATGCCATTAATGTATGTAATTATACATTTATGAAAAAGGGCATCTACCCGTGGCTCAGGGACATGAGATATTATAGTTTCAAAAGCATTCTATTTTAATGAGATGATTTAACTTTTGGTCTGACGAGGCCTAGATAACTTTCGACCTCTCTTGACTTTCCTAGCCCATTAAGACCGACACGAGCGGCGCAAGACCAGCTTTTTTTATGCTCATCCAAAGCATTTTTTTTTAGTTAAGAGTCCGTAGGTCATTACTCGTAAGTCGTTAAATTTCCCACATTAGGAGCATAATTACTTCCAAGTCTGGTTAGGACAATGCACACCGGTCATGAGTATCAAACATAAGAACTGGCCACGGGCCAACTAGTCACTGATAAAGAGTTAATATAATTTCAATTGGATATCAATTCCGGGCCAACATTAAGAAACGGTGACTTACAATGGCTCAATGAATCCTGAGTTCATCACTTAAATAAATTCATCTTTGATTTATGCGTTCTGATTGTTTTATGAGTTATAGCTGGGTCACCATCGATTATTGTTGGGAATTGGAGCGATTCAGGAACTGTTACTTAATCGGTACGTTTAGGAAATTCCTTAAATTATCATGATATTTTATTCGGGATTAAGTCAACCATAAATGAAGACATAAGTCAAACATCAAAATAACATAAAATGCTTACATCTTCCGCATGTTCAAGTATATCTTGAGAGTGTGCTCGATCCTTAGTTTCTTTACGTACCCTACATTTGTGAATAAAAAAAAATATATTAAAGTAATTAAGACGTAAGCTCGTATTGAGATAATTTAAACTCTGTTCTCGTTCTTTTAGTATAATGTAATGTGAAAAGTTCACAATAATATTTAGTTATGCAGTGTAGTTAACTTTATCGCGCGACATGTCTGTGGTATGGCGTATACCGTGTGTTAATTTAGTGGTATACCAAACTGTAAGTATGTAGTTAAGTTAAATTTTTTTTTAACTGTGTCTTGCACTAGGATAAGAATGCTTAATACTAATATAACTAGTTATTAATATTCTCAAGTAAGTGAATCAC
>JAOTAV010003953.1:0-31639 GCA_026546445.1 Cyclargus thomasi | reverse complement strand
AGAACTATGTGGGGGGCGACAAGAACTCATTTCATTTATTTTTTTTTTCAATTTTGGGGGGCCAACTTCACATGCCCAGTATACACATATTATAAACGCGAAAGTGTGCCTGTCTGTCTCCTATTCACCTCCAAACCGCTAGACCGATTTTTTAAAATTTGGTCTGAAGTTATTTAGAGTCCCGAGAAAGGACATAGTATGGTTTTTATCCCGGAAAATTGAACGGTTTCCATGCGATCCATGAATTTTGGCGTAACAGAGTTACGGGCATCATCTAACATCATCGAGCATAGAACCAAAAGAGCGGAAATATTATTAGTTTTCATTTGAAAGAAAATCCGCCCATAGCCACTCCGCTCTGATCGGTCGGAAGTATCAGAGGACGTACACTTAGGTCTCTTTTTGGTGCGTACTGTTTTAGTGCGAGCGTTAGTTGGTTGGCTTGGTTCACTTAGTTTTTTTACAACCCTTATAAATCCAGGCGTAGCCTGTCAAATGACCAGTCAATAAATTTTCTTCTAGCATCTATCATTATAAAGGAACATATAACAATATGTTCCTTTATAATGACTCTCAGATTCTAAGAAACAGCGATCTCTCTCGGCAGCCATGAAGAATACTTCGCATTGCATATTTTATTTTGTTAAAGGTGTCTGGAGTCTAGACGTCTCACAACCAAAAAGTTAGTTTTTGCTACGAAGTAAATAATGTAAATTGTGGTTTTCTGTCCCATAAGTATAGTGCAAAAAGGGTGCACAGTTAGTTTTACAAGCAATAAAAACTTTTTGATGGCAACTGCATAAGATTTTTTTTTATTTATGTTTAAATGGCCTGGCCTGCAATACAGTTATCACTAGTGCAGAAGTCAAAGGCTCTAGCATTAATATATACACTCTTTAGTTTCAATAAAGATAATTATTAATATTATATTACTTATTAAATTTAGAAATGTTTATCATATTTGACTCTCTATACTACTAAAACTTACTAAAAATAATGCTAAGAACCTGCACAAAATAAGTAAACTTTCTAAACTAAGTGCATACGAACTGAATCATTGCAATCGTAAATTTATGAAGAAATATTAAATTAATTTAATTTCCTAATTTTATTAACTTTAATAGTATCAGTTTATCTCAAATGTACTTGCTATAATCAAATTACAAAGTGCTTATATGCGTATCAAATTTCCCATATTGTTTAAACCACGAATACAATCTACTATCAGTAAAAGATAAACAAAAAACTTTCTTATCGAAGCGTTTAGACTCGCGACGCAATAAATTTCAGCGAAACACGTCCAAGCAATGTTTAGAGCGTTCGAAAATACAGATAATGACATAATAAACATAACTATTACAAAATCATAACGTAACCAGTGTCAATAAACTTTACTCGGGTTTCTGTAACGTTCGAGGGTGCTAATTCTTACAATAACAACCGACTACGTCGTTAATCCAAAATAAACCTTATCCCTAACGCCATAAACACTATTTTGCTGCTAATATAAATACCAATGAGACACTATTTGATTATCGAGTTTTAACGAAATAATAATGATGTATCATGTACCTAGTGGTAATCTAACGAAATTTGACTAATACCTGTGCTGATACACTAATCTTATCCCAAATAATTTATCTGAAATTACACTTTTATCATCAATCGCTCATTCTAAGACCGAATTCAGTGTAATCTTTCCATCAGTTAACCCGTCTACTCGCTTGTTCCCTAATTATTATAAAAAAATCCTCATACAGATACATAAAAAATATTCGTAACTTTACGCGATTTTCGATCTTCAAGCAAGCCGCGGAAAATAGTATTTTATATTAAAATGAATTAAAATACGTGTTCTGATAGACCAGGGAGAATAGTCAAGACCCAAACGTTTTCGCCTCTTTGTAGAATCGCCAACAATATTGTATGGAGATGAAATATTGAGCGTTCAACTTTCTATTCGACATTCGAGCGCCTTTAGTCATTTCCATTTTTGGCCATCCTACGAAGAACCGAAAACATTTAGGTCTTGGCTAGCTCCCCTGGAATATAGAAAATAGCCAAATTTATCCCTAATCACTATTTATTTCTTCAAACACATTCAGACAGATAATACTCGCTTACGCATCAAATTCTTCCCGATTACATAAATAAATAAAAGCAAATTCGGTGTACATTATGGACAGGTCAATCGGTTCACGGCCACTACGTATTTACATAAAATTAAATAATACTTGTCACACTATTAATTTTGTCTCCAGCGGCCATATTTATTATTCTGTAGCTTGTTTCTCAATAAGGGCTTAAATATTAATATAAAAAAAAATCGGCGGTAGGACACTTGTATTAATAATATTATTTTTATCATCAAATATTTTTTTAAGCTAATTAAATGCTGGGGATGATGGGGATCCTGCCGCGGGTATTTCCGCGACAAATACTTCCGGAATAAATTCCAGTGTAATTTAATATTTTATTATTTAAATACCATTTTTCGTTTTATACTTTAAATATTATTTCAATCAAGTTTTTTTTATTATTTAAGCTGCCCCTTCGAGACGAGTGACAAGCGATTGTCGTTTACGAAAATCGCTTGGGGTGTTTTTGACAATGTCAATCCTATACATAAACACGTCAAGCGATAACGTACCTAACAGCAGTTTAATTTTTTTTTTATTAAACATAAAAAAAATTGCACTGCCTAAAATGTGTTGCGTAAAAGTGGGGAAGACTAACCGCATATATTCGTATCGAGGGATTTTTCGGTTTTTATTTTAATTATACTACCAGCTCCTCCTTTATTTTTGTAAAACTGCCTAGTAAGTGGCTTCTCACAAAACAGTAAACCGACACGACGTACTGCCCAATCATATCTCGACATGTCTTATCATAAAATCTCAACGTTAGATTAACAACCAAATAATCATAAAAACTCAATCGATACTATATTAATAATATACGAATGTCAAAGAGGTCAAAAAGGAAGGAAAATGTAGACTGTTCGCGCCTTTTTTGTTATTTTTGAATGAAAAAAAAAACAAATCTGGATATTTTTAGTCACAAACCGGCACAGCCTGTTTTTTATGCTCTTTTTTATTTAATTAATTCAATGAAGAGTCTAGGCGACAGAGACACATATTTGCGTACAACTTTTTATTACTAGGAGCAACCAATTGTAAAGATCACATAAAACTTAAGAGACGTAGAGCTAATTTAAAAACAAGGCTTTTGCATTCGTTGTGAATTATACAGTATTTTCGAAGCTATGTTACTTTTACACTTTTCAAATACTGTACGTCCATGCATGCCATGAATTTGCACCCTCTTGAGTGTGGACTAAAGGTCTACTTAGTAGACGCTCAGTAATCAATTCTCAGTTTAAAGTGTAGCTCCTGAATCGGAGTTTGTAGGTTAGAACTTCAAAACCACACTGCATGGACGATATTTTGATGATCGATGCGTACGATATAAGTTAAAAGAACATACAATACAGAGTTAATGTAACATTAAATCTACAAAGAAACCAAAGAACGGAACCAAAGAATATTAAAAACTACAGAAATGTAATAGACTACTGGACCGTCCACAAAATGGATGGGTCATATGACCCAGCAGGAGACCTTTATAGGACGATAGAAGATAAAACAATAAGATTTTAAATTATTTCACTAGTAAGGTGTCCAACTGGGTGCTGGTGAAAAATCTAAAGTTCAGGTAGTCAGAAAGTACATTTTGGACATATATTTTTGCACGGCAAGTTAACCATCAATTTATTCATGAAAAATATAAGAAAGCTCGTAGTACCGTTAAAATATTTATCTATAACGCCAAAACTAATGTAACCGTTTTGCAATAGATTAATTTCAAACTGCCATCTAGTGTCAGTCCGATATCACTAAAGTCCATATCATAAAGTTTTTTGACGGAGTTACTCTTCCTAAATTTATTATTTGTAAGTTCGGAACCCAAAAAGATCTCGTAGGTTTTATGAGATGTAGTCATTATAATTTGACTTTCCTTCTCAGATATTTTATTATGAGCTCACTAATATTATTATAATAGCTTGAATCGTGTTAATAATATTGTGATTTTATTTTATGTAAGTAGTACGTCATATTCTTACAAATATTGTCGCCGAAAAATAAATCAATGCTTAAACTTGTTTTTTTTTGTTGTAGACACAGCTTCTAAGAATTCGAAAACAAGATCTTTATTGATATTAGATCATATCAAATAATACTACGTAGTGAAGTAGATATTCGTAAATATTTTTTTACTTTTTTGTCACACCTACCATTTTAAAAAACTTAATAAATGATTTGATCATCCATACTACTACTAATAAAAATAGGAAAGTATGTTGGTTTGCTTTTCCTTTACCGGTGCAACCAAACTATTGTTAGGTTGTAAGTTTTTGTCATCTACTCAGTTGAAAGGATGGAGCTGCTGACAAAAACTACTTATAACACTTTAAGTAAAGACTATAATGTTACAAAATACTTTAGTTTAATTTTATGTACAAGGTATTAAAAATAATCTGTGTTTTAATTAGTACTTAATTTAAAATTTAAAAAGTGTTTATACTTCATTTTGACGCTGTTAACGTAACTTTTGTTTTTCTGTGACCTATATCAGAATCAAATTTTAGTTACATTTATTTAGTAGTTTGGAATTGACAAAGTAATCGACAGACAAATTAACGATCTCTACTAGCAATAATATTTGACATTTAGACTTTATCGTATAGCATAAATTATATAGTAAATAAGCATACTATCTTAATAGGTAGGGGAGGTGAGAGTGCTAATTTTACGTTTTATAGATTAAGTAAAACTAAATTAAGTAAAGAAAATAATAAGATCATTTGTTTTATTTTAGCGGTGGGTTAAGACGTCATAGCCATTTCAAGGTTATAAAAGAGAAAATTAATTAAAATAAAATATTAACATAATATAAGAATATTTATTACATGACTTAAGACGGCAAGGCCTAACACATTTGGTCGAGTATGACATAAAATATCTGGGAAGCTTGGTTACGAGGCTGTATTGTTTTATGTTATTACAGGCTTAACTTACATTAGTTAATATTTAGCTAGATTAAGAAGTTCGATATAAATGTAATTATTTCTTTTACTAACAAAGCTGTGTACAATATTTAGTTTAATGAATTCACAAATGCATTACTACGCCACTAACACAATTTGTATTCTAAGTTCATTAATAATTTTTGTACCTTTATTATAAAATAATAAAATTTAGATCATTAATGCTTTATGCGGAAGTGTTCTTTAGCGTATTTTAACACCCCTTATCTTAATCTGACGGTTTCGATGACCAAACTAACTAAGAAATCTGATTTTTATACATACCACGATAATTAGAGACATGCAGAAAGCCTACACAAGGTTAATCTGACGCGCTCGAGTATCCAAAAATCCTCGTGGGCTCCCCGACTATTATGACACTGTCCAACGTTTTCTCCCACAGGATGAATCATGCTTTTACCTCGAGAACGGGTCATGGTCACTACATGGTTCGTGTCCAGCCACATTCCAAAACTCATGCCCACGTATTCCTGAAATACTGAACCTTGATATAAAATCAAAAACACACACAAACAACCCCTGAACGCATATACCGTCTCCGTTCCGTCGGTAAAAACGGAGGCAGCACAACGTACTCTCTAGAATACGCCAACTTTTTGTAATGGCGCGTGTTCGCATATCGCTACAAAAAATTGTGCAAAGAAAAACTGCTATGAAATTTCGTCACTAAATTACTCATGGATAACGTGACTTTACGTAATTTGAAAATGCATGTAAAGTTTGGTGTGTCAAAAATATATGTTTATAATTTGTTGACTTTACATATTATTTTTTACTTCACCTTCTCATATACTTATGAGAACTTTCTTTCTGATTAATTATGTCTATTCTGCCAATACTATCTCAGAAATTGAGTGAGTGTAGTATTTAAGAACATGTCTATTGGTAATATCTTCAGAGACGCTCAGGAACGAGATCTAAGTATACTTGTTTATCATATCATATTGTGCGACGCGCAGGTGGTTATCAATAACCCGTCGCTTCACAGAACCAGTAGCTGTTGGAAAATCTGTACTAGTGTTACAACTGACTATGTCATCTTGATTTATAGTGTTTATATGAACATAACCATTTGTAAAAACATGACGTACGCTTCTTAGAACTTTGAAACTTTAGCTTGCTCAGTTATTTAGTATTTCATGCTTTAGAGGCTTTTGATACAAACATGTCCCTGTCCCCCAGATTGTAATATACACAGATATTGTGGGTCTTAGGCTCAATGTCGTGGACATAGAAAAGGCATTAGATATTTTACTATCAGCTGTAAACACCCATGAAAATTCTTGTGACTCTCTAAAATTGTAGGCTGCAGACGCACCTGCAAGAAACAATATTTCTGACAACTCTAGCATCCATTCAGAGTCAAACATTTATTCTGACATTGAAGGTTATGTAAAAAAGTACGGCGCGAATTTAAAACTATCGGTACTTAACATTGGGTGCGCGTAGGAGACTTTATTGCCAAAATTGAGGGCAGCCCCTTTTCACCCTGACCCGTGGTTACGCAAGAGGCAGACAACAGTCAGACAAGGTTAACACGTTTGCCATCCTTACAGCTGCCAAATTTTTTACTGTTTGTGCAAATTACTCCATCAGCCGAGGTCGTTTTATAACTTTATTCGCGTTAACAACATTGTTATTTACTTGATGATAAAAATGTACTGAGTAAACATATTACAGATTATAAAATAAGTTAAACTTATAAACGTAGGTTTTGCCCTGTGGATCTTTTATATTTTGTTAAATGAAAAGTTGAGTTTTTATTGATTAACATTATGTCAGGTGCGAGCTGTAACGTTGTAAGTTTTCTCAAGGTCTTTATATTAAAACGCGAGTAGAAAACTCTGACCCCCTTTTTACGAAAGACGCGTCGATGTAAAAACATGAATTTTTTTCCAGTTATAGTTGATATGGAGGAGGAGCGTGGAAAACCAATATCATTTTTAAATATGCTTTTGTGTTGGATATTTTTAATAAATTAAACAACTAAGCACACCACAATACGCGCTTTTCAATATTTTGACATGACACGATAATAATCATACACGAAATACTCTTTTGTTTATGGTTGAAGGCTATTTTTTCAAACAAATTTAATGGCCTGGTATCAGGAACGTTATGCCAAATTGAAGTCTGTGAATAGAATAATTTATAGATAGATAAAGATTATTTTTATAGCTACTCTACACGATGGATTTAAATATGTATGGTCGAAGTTTGACCACAAATTTTTTAGAGTTTCAATTCAATAAATACATAGCGAAGTGGTAACGTGCCGCTAATTTTATTTTCGACGAGAAACATCTTATCAATTTTATACAAGTCTAGACATGAATTTTGTCTGTTTTAAATTTTCATCATTTTAATTCCCGAGCAATAAAACAACTTTATAGCCGTGGAAAAAACATTCAATGACAACGAATAGATTGTAGTTATCAAAGTCAATGAAAGATAATATACTAGTCTAGGCTTCCTATTTGAGATACGAGGTCGCTATGACATCTAATGACCTTATATTATTACTAGAATCAGCATTGATATGCTAAACATATACGTATATAAATGTAATTCTAGCTGGCGGTAGGAATTACAATACTTTATTGTTGCGCTTGTCTATTTATAGCATAACGTTAAGTTGTAAGTAACGATATTATAGTAATTAGATAAATCCCCATTTCTGAACGCATAGTATATAATAATATAATATAATTCTTTTTTTAAAAGTGTTAGCACTTTTGTATGAAGTCCGTTTGATACTTAATCAATCCTCTTAAAAATACTGATCAAGAGTGTTAACGGATCAAAACGCAGAACTCATTACGAATTTCGCTATTTGAAGAGTAAAAAAAGTTGTATATTTGACTGTTTATATATTTATACGCGCTTATCTCCGGAACTACTGAACGGATTCGAATAAATCTTTCTTTAACTAGTAGCTATTAAGTCTAGGCAACACATGAGATACTTTTTATCCCGGGAAAATGTACGGCTCCCGTGATATACAAATTTTAGCGCAACGAAGTTCAATTAGTATGTTACCAAAGAAATAAGTTATAAAAAAGGCTTTATTAAGGTTGATCGTACTATATGCTAACTGTGGTAACATTTCATTATATTTTGTATGAAACCGTTGCAAAACTGTCAATAAAAATACGAGCTCTCCGTAGCCAATATACCATTTCCATCGCTAATTTTCATAGAAAATGATAAAACATTAATAAAACAAGACCTTATTGGGATAGGAATGATTTCACATCAGAGACTTTTTCCCGTGAGGTTATCTAGTGCAGTTATGTAAGCGCAGACGCCGGCGCCTCGGAAGGTCAAGGCGAGCTGTTATCCTGGTGACGTCATCAATGCCGGACGAAAATAACCGCCGCACGTGAAACTGCTTATAGCTTCGCGCACACTGCACACGGGGCGTGCCGGGCGCACACTGTCGTATAATTTGCATGTGAAATGCACCTCGACACATTGTAAAGCTATAGAATATTACGCGGGATCAGAGCTACACGAGGCTTACCCACTTCCTTACCCAAAAACGGGACCCTATTACTAAGACTTCGGCGTCTGTCTGTCTGTCCGTCTGTTCGTCAGCCTGTCTCTATCCTGTGTATCCTGGTAATAGCTAGAGAGCTGAAATTTCCAAAGATTATGTATCTGTGTTGCCGCTGTAACAACAAATAATAAAACCAAAATAAATTTATTAAATAAGATGGGCTTTCATTCAACGAATGTGACTTTTTTATATTTTTTGCTCAATTTCAATAACGACAACTAGGCTAGCACTTATAAATTTCACAAAATACTATGTCGTACTTTGCGTATCAGTATTAAATTACTAATTTACGTACTAATTTACGTTACAAAAAACACAATTTTTACCTATTCTTGCTCTAAAATTGTACGGAACTTTTCGTGTGCGTGTCCTACTCGTACTTGACCGGTTTTTATGAAGCTAAGATAGCAAGATCACGTCGTCGGTAGGCTAGCAAGCTATGGTACTGACCGATACGATTGATAAGAGATCAGTCGAAAGATTTACATTACAAGCATTACAAGAACCTTAAGTGATAGAGCACGCGGCTATATTAAATTAAATATTTTCAAAATAAAATAAAATAGTTTTATTTAAGGCTTACTTTAGCCCATTAAAAAAACTATTCGTAAAATGTGTTAGTAACAATCAATAACTTAATCTACGTTAGTATTGTTAGTTATACTTCTATAAAATCATTTATGTCTTTTGTTTTGTCGCAAAATTCAGCACTTCTTTTTGTTTTTTTTTATTATATGTAGGGGGCAAGCTAGCAGACGGGTTAGCTGATGGAAAGTGGACATGGACACTCGTGACATCAGAAGAGTCGCAAGTGCATTTCCGGCCTTTTATGAGGGAATAGGGATAGGTGGACTTGGGAAGTTGGGCCACCGGTAAACTCTTCAGTGAGTGAGTACTTCAGTGAAACACAGCACAACACTCCTGTCGAGCTGGCCCATTCGTGCCGAAGCACAGATCTCCAAAGGCAATGAGCATCCGTATTATGTACTTGAGATCGAAAAGTGTCTCATTGGTACACGCCTCCACCAGGGTTCTAACTGCACCCTCTCGATTGCGAATCAAAGGTCTTACCTATTAAGCTACGGACGCTGAAATTCCACATGAAGGCCTTCAATAAATGATACGTGACAGTAAAACTAAGTTTTTGGCAACTATCGAGATTTCCAATCGCATACTATATGCTAATGTCCCACTTAATTTTGCCAGAAAGATCTGCATCTAATGCCAAATTTTGTAGAGTATTACCTAAACATTTTTGGACTTTGAGATATAAACTTCAAATTTAAAGCAAGTGGATATATTTGCTGATAGTTTGGTATTTGTTTGATTTGCTTAAAATATAAACAAAAATCTATATTTTTGTATCAAGCGAAATTTCCTGCAATCTCTACAGTTTACAGACGAATCGAAGTATTCAGTATATATTTTACGACTCTCTTCCTTGATAAAAAAGAGACATACTATATGATTTTTACCTACATAAATTCCCCAATATTAAAAAAGCCTAGTATAACTAATATAAACTTAATTAAAATAGGCATTAAAAGTATGTTTTTTTTTTTTGGCAAATATAGCTTGCTAATATTTAATTAAATGCCAAGAAATCGTTTTACGATATTTATCGAATTACGATAAAACGTTTAGTATCATGCCCATCAAAGCCTAACTCCGTAGATTTTATTTTCGAAGTTCGTTTTTTAAAAACATTGTGACTAAGCGATGACGCATCCGTTTAAATTTGACTTTCGTACTTTTCGCGGCGAGTAGAGCGAGCTGAACTGTAAACTCTATTGTAGTGCAATTATAATAATTGCAATTTGCAAGTTAATGCGTTTGTCACGTGCCGACCCACGTGCGCATACACGCGCCGAGAGCGGGTCGTGACCCACTTACATATAGGATAACTTGCACCGGGCAGCTGACATTGAGTAGGAAAGCGAAAAACTATGATAAACTGCATATTATATTGACCGATTGCATAGTTCTATAGTGTATGAACTGTACGCTGCGGAGCGCCGCGCCGCCGTTATCTCAAATGGCGTATTTAAAGATTGCGCGCTCCGGACTACTGTAGGTTTTTGCCTCATCATCCAAGTATCCAATGGTAGACCTGTCGGCCTGGCCCCCCGGACTATACCCAAGGGCGACTTCCGTAAACACACCCCTGGTTAACTTATTATGTAAAACTCATTCGAGCGAGTGTCTGACTGACCGACATAGTGATCAGTCAATGCACAGCTCAAACTACTGGACGGATTGGGTTGCGCATGTAGGTAGATGTAATGAACGAGGTGTTTGCTGAGAAAGGGTTATAAAAAAATCTACCCCAAGAAGATAAAATAGGGGTTGAAAGTTTGTACGAAAATACCACTAATGCAAACAAAAGCAAGTCCTGCATTGTCGTGGCCCGTGACTACAAAAAATTATCAACGAATAAGTTACTATACTAAACAAGTAATTATAAAAGTTAAATTAGGGTGTACTAATTAATTATTTAGTGTTTTAAAACACATTAATGCCTACATAAAAATGTAATTATTATTAAGAACATCGTTGTTAAGTAGAACCATTAACACAAAACTATTTTGTGATTATGTTCCTAAATATAGTTTTATTTATTACGACGACCTCTGTGGCTCAGTTGGTAAGCGCGTTAATAGCTTAAACCGGGGGTCGCGGATTCGAATCCCGCCGACGGAGCAAGTTTTTCAATGTTCCTGGGTCTTGGATGTGTATTAAATATGTGTATCATATAATAACAATATTAAATATGTGTACAGTATAAAAGTATTAACTATATTTCCGTTGCCTGGTACCTGTAACACAATTTTCTTGGGTACTTAGCACGGGGCCAGACTGACGTGGTGTGAAGCGTCCATAGATATCATTTATATCATAACGACCATAGTGTAGAAGTTTAATCATAGAAGAACATAGACTGTTTTAGTTCTTACGTAATATTCACACAATAATACTATTTTGTAGTTTTTTATTCTGAAACGATCTTATCCAAACAGAATCTTTATTAACTTTAAGATAATGTGCATACTTATATACTTTACAATACTGCCGTCCTCAAGCTTAACCAACATCTGGTCGATTTTGAGATTTGGATGCGATCATAATCAGAAAAAAAGCTCTATCGACGTGTATTACCTTTATTAAAATTTTTATAGCTTTATGCAAAATTTTTGTAGTAAATTCAAATTTTTGTAGCTTCTATAGTCATTGAGTTATTAAAATTAATATTGCCATTATGTAGTAGCAAGCGATTAGAAAAATTGAGCGTTTTTTTGCTCGAAACTAAAAAAGTATATTTTTGTATAATAGGAGAAATTGAAAGTGAGCCAGTTATCGGACTTACGTCCTTGGTCGAAATATCAATTCCATGTAAGCCGTGATCTGTCGGCTGAGTTTAACATAACCCGACCAAATTACTTAGATCCGCAATCTGCATCTCTTTAAACTTCTCTGATTGTACACAGCGGCATTTTAGCTTGAGGACGGCAGAATAACTGAATATATTCAAGTGTAGTGAAAAGAGGAAGAATAATAAATTAATAATCCTGTGCTAAAATATTCCTTTGATCTTGACAAATTGCTGTTTGCGCCATTTTGAATAATACATTTTGGCCGACGCCAAAGGAATTGTTTTGGTAACCATTTACTTTGGGTAAAATAATTTACCCTTGGGAGTAGGCTCTTTGTAAATAAATTTTCGCAGTGGAATTATCCTTCAATCTCCAAAAGAATTTTATCAATGTAATTTTCTGAAAATTCCGGCTTTAAAATTTACAATTTAAGGAATTCAACTTTGTTAAAGGTACTGATATATTAATAAGGATTAACGCCTCTTCTCTTCACATAATAAAATAATAATAACAATAACTAGCTTATGTGCGCGGCTTAATCCACCTTGTAAAACGGCCAATATTATGTACACTTCCCATGGGAACAAAATTTTTTTCAAACCAAAAGCAGCCTATGTTACTCATCACCCCTTCAATTATTTCAATGCCAAAAATCAAATCAATTGATTGGTTCATAGGGGCTTGAAGGAAGGACAAACAAACTCACTTTGACATTTATACTATTATTATAAATGCACAAGTGTGTTCGTCTATCTGTCACTTCTTCACGCCCATACCGCCTAAACGATTTTGCTGAAATTTGTTCTTGTAATACTTCGAGTCCGGGGAAGGGCATAGGATACTTTTTATCCCGGATAATTTACGGTTTCCGTAAACGAATTTTGCCGCGACTAGTTTAAAAAGTAGTGGATTTGAACCATATTCTTGACCCTACGTAATATTACGTTTCCTTCAGATAGTATCGTCTACAACGTAGTGCCTTACGGCGTTGATTGCCTTTTAATCGTCTTGTGACGTGTACGGTGATTGAAATTACTATTTTGCGTAAAAGCGTAACTTAGCAGTCATCATCATCATCATCTTTATATAAAGTAACTTAAGAGACTAATACACCAGCGGCTTGAGAAATGAAAAATAGTCAAATTTGTTTTCTGGATGTTTGAACACCGCAAAACTTTTTTTATAAACATTCATATCTCTTTTAATTATTAAATTATGAAATAAAAGAAAACATAGAGACATGCTAATAATAGCCACTAATGTTAATTAAAATAATTATAACTTTACCGGCATTGTCCAGGGAGGAAACAAGAGACAACGTTTGTATGGAAAAACTTACTCTCTCTTCTTACAGACATACATTGTTTTTTTAGCTTGCACAAATGTTACGTTACAGTCTAGGTCATAAAGTTACTTATTTATCGTGAAATGTCGATGGTCATATAGTTTTGTGCACTGAAAAAAAAATAATTTAATCAACATCAAATTCCAGTATTCACTATTTGCGATAAGCGTTCATATCGAGATTTTTTATGATAAATCCTGGATGGACCCGACATACGTTATCCAGCCAGTTTTGTTTCGTGAATCTAAACTATTCCTAAATCCCCTTGATTATGTACATAAACGACATCAAAATCGGTCCAGTCGTCGCACACAAGAATTATATAATATACCAAGATTTGTAACCGCACGATCATAACAGCATTAGTAATCTGAACACTGTTAGACCAGACAAACCAATGTTTCATGTAGTTTAGGTAGCATCTTAACGAATGTCCGACTTTGACCCAGATGTGCCTTGTATACATAAACAGTGTTACGGCCAAGTGCACATATCGGCATTGCCGGGGACAATTCATTTCAATATTTATACATTATGGAAAAAAGTTGAGTTGTCAAGGGATTTACTCGATCGGATTAAGGACTGAAATATTTGAAAAGTTTTTATTAAAAAAAAACAATATGATTATAATTTCTATAAGTTAACGACTAATAAATTGAATCGCTCATCTAATACTAGCTTTGACTGTGGCTTTGCTCGCGTTAAGAAGTATTTTTCATATAAAAATAGATGTTGCCCGCGATTTCGTCCGCGTGAACTTCACTCTTGAAGTTTTTCCTGATTTTTTTTTGCTACAAACCTCACGGCGCCCGAGACCTTCCCAATGAATGCAAAACAGTGGAAATCGGTTCGTGCGTTCTAGAGTTATATGGTCAGGAAGGAAATTCCCGACTTATTTTTATACATTACAATTCATTCACCTGGGAGTAGAATATTATATCAAAATCATGTTATAGTGGATGCTTACGTCAGAATATCTGCACCTGCATGACCATTTTTAGCACGATCCATGCAGTGGTCTGGGTTACAATATAATATAATAATATCTATGGACGCTTTACACCACGTCAGTCTGGCCCCGTAGTAAGTACGAGGGACTTGTGTTACGAGTACCAGACGACGGAAATATATTTAATACTTTTATTCTATACATATATTTAAGATTTTTATTATATGATATTGATAATGATACACATATTTAATACTCCAAGAGCCAGGAACATTGAATGACTTTTTGTTCCCTCGTCGGGAAGCGAACCAACGTCCCGCGGCTTAAGCTACATACGTGCTTACCAACTGAGCCATAGTGGTCGTCGTTATATATACCTGCATAACCAATTTTAGCTCTACCCAGTTGTGTCAGTGAGTTTGAGTTTTCACACCGATCACTATAATAATTATTATTTAATCAATTATTATTTTAATAATGTTCCTGAACACGAGTGACCTTCCTAACAATAATCTGAGAAGTTTCCCTTTTGAATGCAACACATAAAAGTAATTTTAAAGTTTCGCAATTCCAAAAACGTTCCCACAAAATACAAAAAGATAGAGATATCATTGTTGCGTTACCATTTTTTGTTATCATTATTTTAGAAACCTAAACAAAACACCCGTGGACAGATATTAACGAGCGAACCCGTAAAAAGTGTTAAGCAATGCCACAGAATATATAACCTGACCTTCGACGAACAATGGACTTAGGATAAAAAGTTTTAGCCGAGAACCGAAGGTTCTAGAACGCATTTTACTCAAAGGTCTTCAAACTAGCGGAGCTTCTTATAGGGGAATTTTTCCATTGAATCGATAATAATCTCTATATTGTTGTGTGTTTAACGCAGGCATTTTATGCAATGCCTAGGCGATGTATGAAATATTATATTAGTCATTACATACTTCGCCTAGGCGTGCAGCGTCCATAGATATTATTATCAATTATTTCTATACCATATTTCAGAAAAATCTATTCAGCAGTTTATACGTGAAGAAGAAGCAGACAGATATTTCTTATGAATAGTATGGGAAAACTTATTTTGTTCGGCGCGCTTGCTTATACAAGTCGAAAACAACTCTACATAAGTGGTACATAAACACCCTAAAATATCATCACCTACTCTTGTAACCTGCAACTTTTCGTCATCGACCTACGCGGAAAATTTACCACCCATATCATCTTGATGAATGGCAGTCTTCCACAGTACGATTTTCGTGTGTTTTTACATTAAAACTCTAGAATGAACTGTCACCAGCACTATTTCCGGACCCCTACGACCTACAAACCTTCAAGAAGAGAGCGTATTCCCTCTCAAAAGGCCGGCAACGCACCTGCCACCCTGATGTTGCGAGTGTCTATCGACGGCGGTAATTGATTTCCATCAGGTAACCCGTTTGCTCGTTTGCCTCCTTATTTTATTTAAAAGAAACCTGCACGATAATGATGATGACGAAGGCCTAGGTTTTCGGCGCTTGTGAAACGGCACGGTGCGTGAGGTCACTATCGTCACATTTTGCACGCTTTCATAACACTACATTTGACGTAATAACTAGCTTAGAGTTTGCAAAAAACTTATATTCCACTGTTGTGAAATACAACTCATTTGCAATAAGAAACGTAAAATTATTTAAAACCTTTTAATGCCTAACTTTCTAATGACGCGCACGCGAAAATTCGTTTAATCGGGTGGGACGTAGTATTTTTTTTATTGCTAAAATAAAAAGTATCCTATGTCCTTACCTTCGACTTGAAGTCTCTCAAAATTACGGCGAAATCAGTTCAGCGGTTATGGCGTAAAGAGGTAACAGAAATACGTCATTTATAACTCAACTAGCTGACCCGGCCGCTTAACAGGCATCTTCATACACTTCTAAGATTATTCCTCTGTTCATCTGTACGATAAGCTCGACGATTTCTCGTTTCTGCACTCGCACAAAACTTTCAACACATAGACAATAGCTGATCAAGAAAAATCATAGACACTTATAAAAAGACATTTACACATTTGTTAACCTGTAGAAAATATTTAAGGTATTATTTTCGAAAATAAATAAGTACATAATAAATAAATAATTTACATAAATTAATGGCTAATACAAACAAATATAATAACAGTTAATGAACTTTCGAGACATTTTACACAAAATAAATTTCTGAACGCACACATGAATGTTTACAGTAGGTATTCGACAAGATTGGATTGGCTAATGTTTGACATGTCAACAATCAAATAAGAATTTATCGAAATGATTAAGTATTTATTACACATATCGGTTTTCATTGTTTTTAATATGTATTCTGCTATTCGGGGTGGAGACAAGTCTAACGAATCAATAACCATGAAAATTGGTTCAGCAGATCTCGAGTTGTAAGTGTTGTAACAAACCCGTCTTTGTTTTAAATATATAGATACGTAATTTTATGGGTTGATACATCAATACTTAACAGTATTCAGATAAAGTGTTTTTTTTAGGAAGTCCCATGCACAGATTCCTTATTGGGATAAACTCAAAATCAGAAAAAAAAAATAAACAAAAACGGGTAGCTCGTAGTCCTGTTTCGTAGCACTGCTACGACCTGCTGCATACAAAAAATGTGCGATTTACGTTACTTAAGTTTTTTCTCGCTATCGAAGAATTTGATTCAAGGCAGATTAAGGACCTACGCCATTTAGTCAGGGTATCCCACTCTTATGTCACATACATTCGGAATGGCCTTTTTGGATTTTTTAAGAAAGACCGGAATACCGTACCCTCGCAGTACTCATGCAGAGGTCAGCGTTTTTCGGATAGGAATTCAGATAACCATTTCGAATGAGTCAGGCTGACTTCAGCCAGCCTCTGTTGGCAGGATTTGGTCTAAAGCAACCAAATTACGGAGGTCTGCTATTTGCATATGAGTCCATTTCTAATAAAAAGAATAATAATGAAATTACATAGTCTTTTAATAAAAAGACTATCTAATAAATGGGTCATTATGCAGTATATTCCATTTTGCTTTTGTCGTCTGATTTGAATAGCTAGCGGAAATATTGCACAGCTCCATTTTTTTTTCAAATCTTTTTATAATTCAATGCTTAGAAATGTGCTTAGAAAATCCTAAAATATGAGCTCATTCAAGCTCTTTTAACTACAATCGAATGCGCAATAAAATAGGCAGGTGGGTTACATAATGGCTGGAAGGTCAATGTCTGCGCGCGCGCAGGGAGTTACAGCATCTATTCATCCCCTGACCTTGGACGCACGTCCATACCGACTTACACGTGCCGACTTAAGGGGCAGACCGGCCAATACGCTAAATAGTCCAAAAAAATCTCATCCTTTTTAGTTAAAACTTCTGAATGTTCGCGAGAATTCGAAAATAGAATTTACCTTTTCCAGTCACCTCAAAATCCGAAGCGAATCCTGATCTTTTGTCTTATATCCTTATGTTACTTCTACCATTGCTTCGAAAATTCAAAATCAAGTAGTGTTTTTAAAAATTCAAATAGAATTTTTAAAGTCTCAGAATTTTTTGAGAATTGTTTGTAAAAATGTCATCGAATACTTAGTATAATTTCTGAGAACAATTAGCGAAATTTTTTCAATACTCGTGTTAAACATTTATAAAAAGGTTTTACCTCATGCAATTATAAAGTCATCAAATGAATATAAGTAAATTATTTATAGTTATTCATTTCGTGACTAATTTACTTGGGATTCGGACGAATGTCCGTCCTACTCTAACGTCATTGAACATATTTTGTTAGAGTAGGACGCAAAAGTAAAGTTAAAGTCTAAAAGCACTTTCAGAGTACTGCCCCGTATACGAAATATGTTGAGTTTCTTGTGCACCCGCAAACTTTTTTAAAAAAATATTAGTTCTTTGCCATTTTTAGTCAGTGTGGACCTTGTATAACAGAAACCAGTAGCAGACCCTTAAGGCCTTGAACTCGTTGGAGGTCAATTCTCTTAAACATTATACAACGCTTCCCTTTTGCCCTTTGAGTTCACAAAAAAGCTCAAGGCCAGTTATAGAATTGTCAACTGTCAATGGCATTATTATAATGGCATTATATAACGCTCCCAAACACCACAGTATAAATAAAGTACAGCAGAGTAAATCGGACGTTCCTTAAAAAAAAACAGGTGACTTAGCCGAGACGCTTCTTTGTAGAACCACCAAACAAAATATTTAAAAAATCTGTTCAGAAAATTCGGACAGTATGTAAAATATTTGAAAAAGTTTGCGAATAGTCTACAGCAAAATAAATTTATGGACAGAGCTGATGCTTTCTGGTGAGGCGTTCGAATTTTTCTGATTAGAAATTTAAAAAAATTCCGACTGGAGTTAGAGCAGAAGTGTTAAAGTACGCTCGTGTCTTATTTGGATTTTGGGCAATCCAGGACAAAGATAGCGTACTGAACATTTCTTGTACTGTTATAACGCTACCAAATACGCTATTGTTGGCGACGTGATTTCATTAAAAACTTCTACAACGTTTGACGGTTAAACCGAAAACATACTTATCAGTCGCGACTTGTGGACGCGGCTAACAGCCGCGATCTAGATGATAATTGTACAATCAGGAAAATTGAAACAGAGCCAGATTGCGGATCTAAATAATATTGATCGGGTTATGTCAAACCAGCCGACAGATCACGACTTACATGGAATAGACATATTCCGACCAAATGACGTAGATCCGTCAACTGGCTCTCTTTCGATTTCCCCCATGGTACATTGAAGTGTACAAATTATAAGACGTCAGTCACGGATGTATTTGTAGGGGCCGTCAGCCGCGTAGATAAGTCGTGTCCGATAGTTCTGTATAGGCTATATATGTACGAGTATATAGGCTACTTCCTTATTTTACAGTTAAGGAAAATCATACTATTTTGGTAGTATAAATCATTTTAAAAGATTCATAGAGCATCCAATTATCATTAATGTAAAATTTTTGTTATTCAAAAACATTTTTATTTCCTGTTCGAATTTAATAAAGTCCCATGAATATTTAGTAAGTACTTATTACATCTTCTTAAAAGCAACAAGTAATAACAGTATTGGCTAAAGCCAGAAATGTTAAAACTTTAAAGCGAACTGAAATGTATGGGATAGTTTTTTACGTATATTTTATTTTATTTTTTTATATTCATATAACAAAATAATTTATTATCATAAATACAACAACAATAATATTCCAGTTGGAATATGTACTCTACTAGGTAAGGTATTCTGTTTGTGCTATAACAACTTTTGAATACTCATACGAAATCTATAGCTTTCGTCCGCGGCATCGCCCGCGTTTAATTCGATAAATACTAATAATGTCGGAAGCTTCTTTTGGGAATATGATGTTTTCCCATAACCAGAAGTAGCCTTCATCCCTTCAAAAATGTCGACGCCAAAAATCATGTCGATCGGTTGCTTTGGTACGGCCCGTAGGAGGCGTAAAGAAACACACTTTCCAATTTATATAATTATAATAATATTAATGGATATACACGTAGGGACCGTACATAAAGTACGTCGCACTTAAAGGGGTGGGGGGTCGTCGAAGTGTGACATAGGGGTAAGGGGATCCTTCTCTTTTGTGACATTACATTTCAAATTATGAAATTGAATCTCAAAATTTTAAACATGGATGTGGTTTTCATTTTAGGTTTCAAATTGTAAATTTGGTGACGTCACTATTGGTAGGGGCGATCCTCAGAAATGTGACCACCTGTGACAATGGGGTGGGGGGATCTAAATCTATTTTTTGTGTGACGTACTTTGTGGATGGTCCCGTACAAAGGAATTTCCACGAAATAATATCCGCGTGCGTAGCCGCAGACAAAAGCTATTAGTTACTATATCAGAAAAGATCGAAATAGCTTTGAATTAATCAAAGTTGAGAAATAACTAATCTACTGTTTATACCTATTTTTCTGACATAAATAAACTTCTACTACAAACTTACTTATCAGCTTTTTAGAATCTTTTATAAAAGCTAATATATCTTTATATATCTTTATATATAATAATAATATATACATTATTTTTTTTATTAATTTTTTTTTATATCGAAATCTACATATTAATATCCACTTGGGGAAAATTTTTTTTGTATGTTTGTATGTTCGTAACGCCTTTTCGGATCGTTTTAGTGGTCTGATTTTGTCAAAATATGAAATGTATGTAAGATCTATCAAAATTTTAAGCGAGCATGACAAGCGAGCAGACGGGTTACCTGATGGAAAGCAACTGCCTCGCCCATGGACACTCATGGCCTCCGAAGAGTCGCAAATGTGTTGCCGGCCTTTATGAGGAAATAGGGAATGGGAATAGGGATAGGGGGATTAGGGAAGTTGGGCCACCTGTAAACTCACTGAACGAAACACAGCACAATGCCGTCACACGCCAATTTTCTGTGAGACCGTCATATCACTCCGGTCGAGTCGGTCCCATCGTTCCGAAGCATGGCTCTCCCACGGCAAAACGGATTTCATTACCTGACCTGAGTTTTAGGACTTATCTATTTTATGCAGGTTAGCGAACCGTCTGCAGTCAAAGACATTTATCTAAGGACGTGTATCTCGTTTTGTCAGAACAACAAGTCACCGATTCACAGGTCAGATTACGGTGAAGGAACTAGAGTTAATGAACCTATTCAATGCACGTGAAAATCGTACTTCGCGTTTTGCAGTTTCTTTTTTTACAATTTATTTATTTTAAGTCGTTTTTTAACATCATACCACTATAAATTTATATATTATTTACTATATTATCGACCACATTACATACAATTGTTTTACATTTAAATAAATTTGTACATATTAATTAACTTCAAATATTTTAGAGTACTATTATAGCCATCTTCGTTTAGACACTGTTTTAAATTATCAGGTAGGTTACATTAGCTCCTCTGTAAACTAAATTCTACACAATCGATTAGTAAATGTGAAACTGACAATTCAGACCCACACTTGCATTTGTTTATGTTTTGTTTAGTAATCAGATGTATGTGTGTTATGTTAGTGTGGCCAATACGTAGTCTCCTCATTACTGTTTGGTAATTTCTACACCCAAACGAACTCGGTAACTTATCAAAAATGGAGTCTCGTACAGGCAGCAATTTAGAAGAATTGTTTGTTTTCCAGTTATCATGCCATAGGATTTTAATTATGTGACTTACGTGTTTTTTTTTTTAATCATTTATTGGTGAGCTAATATAATCACAAATAAAGTTTTCGTTTTGCAGTTTGTATAGCGTCTATTTAGCCCCGGCGTTGCCCGCGTGGAAGTGATCTATCCTATATTCCAAGACTCTCTACTATATACGGAACCCATCGTACGTGAGTCCAACTCGCACTCCAAATTTTCTAGAATTATTATAGCCTATGTTACTTCGTAATAATGTAGCGATGTCACAGTGTAAGAATTTTAGATCAGTGCTTTATAAGTTTGTTCGTAACAAATTTTTAAATATAATAATTTATTGTACACGAAAACATTTACAGAATAATGATTAAGACAGAAAAACGAAAAAAAGGATCTGCTTATTTTTAAAAAGAAATCTCTTCCAGCAGCCCCACGGAGAGAGATTGGATAGGACGAAACATACAATACAAACATAAAACAGGGTGAGATATAAATATAATATGAAACTAGGCTTTACCCGCTGCTCCGCTCACCTGGAATTTGAAAACCACGTAACATATGAATATATTGTCTTGTGAACCTAAAGCATTTTTTCAATACCAAAATAAGAAACGTAATACCACAATGCCTGGAAGAAACTGCTTCCAGCAGTAAGACTGCCGTGTCGGACTTTTTTTGGTTATTTATCTACTGTAAATTGTATATAATGTTATAGTTATATATTTATTCACAGTTATATATTTATATTTAGCATTGTATTAGTATGGATAGTATGGACGTCAAAGTAAAAGGCACATGTTAAAAAAGATGTATTTTTGTTACTCAAGGATTAGGTATACGGCGATTCCTGAATGACCAACGCGCGACGTCCTATCGCGTTTCCTATTAATTCTCGAAATTATTTATATACGTACTACTACTACCTTATTGATAAAAATATTTAAGCAATGTTTAACTAATTGAATAAATCGGTTCGCTGTCAATTTCTGTCCCGTACGCGGACGTTTTCAATATTCCAGGGGGGCAATTCTCAGGAGAAAAAGTTCATACTCGAATCAATTGTCGAGTGTTAACTTTTTACGAGAAAAACACAGTTTGTTGTATTCTCAGCGCTTCACACTCAAAATATATCGTGAAAAGTATGAAATATTTCGATCGTGAACCGCTGAGAATACAACAAACTGTGTTTCGCTCGTAAAAAGTTCATACTCGTTTTTTATTCGAGTATGAACTTTTTTTTCACATCCTGAGAATCGACCCCCTGAAAGGGACAGCGAACCTTGATTAGTTAAACACTGCTTGAATATTTTTATGAATAAGGGGTTAAATTTATAGAAAATTTCATAAACTATACGTTATCTCGTATAATTTATTGGTACACATCAATTCAAATTATTGTGATCTATTAATAAATCATTAGCGAAAGACCAATGACTCGTGGTGTTGACTCCGAAGGCCGTCACCATCAAGGGCTTACTTAAGTAATCATTGAATAACTTCTGGTATTATCATCATTCCGGGTTCAACGCCCCAACAAGGACGTATGCTAAGTGCCAATTGATTAATGTGTTTGGTTCAGCAAAATGAACACGTGTACGAGTATCGAACGTACGTCATTTTGGTTTACATTGCATAGCAGATAAGAGCCATGTTCCCTTGAAGCGGTTTATCACGTGGCTTTTGACGTAGTTCGTAGTATACGTTTTAACACGTATTTTATCGAGAATCGAGTACCAACTCTAGGTGTGCAGTTATCGCTGAAAGCGTACAGTAGACAAAATAATAAAGAGGTGTATGTTCATTTTTATCATGGTGAGCCACTCGATTAAGCATGTGCTTTTGCAAGCTTTTTATAAGCTTTTTACGAGCTTGGACAATGTGCGACCGAACTTAAAGTTATCTGAAATGTCCTGGGTATGCTTGCGTCTGATTTAGGCGCTCAAAGATGAGTATACTGTACATTTTCTATGTTATTATATTTTAGTGCTCCCAAATATACGTATTTGGGGCCCATGTCATTTCGGTGGAAAAAACCAATGTGCACTATAAAATAGTTTGAAGTTTGAAGGCGGTGACAACCCTAACAATTTACTATGCAGTGGGGTCAACGCACCTGTATCTGAAAATGCATCGATAATTTAGTAATAACACGCAATTTGCGGTGTACCGCACTAGAGAGTAATAAACTGATTTTCGTTTATAACGAGTGTTAATATTAATGACATTTTAACGATTGCAATTTAGTTGAGTCGAGGTCAGATAGTGCTAAATAAGAAGCTGTATCTCCTATCATATATATAACACACAGCGTCCGTGGCCTAATGGGTATGACCTTTAGTTCCCACTCAAGAGGGTGCAGGTTCGGACTCCGGTAGAGGCGGGTACCAATGAGACATTTTCCGATCTCAAGTACAAAATATGGATGCTCATTGCCGTAGGAGAGCCATGCTTCGGTATGAATGGGCCGGCTCGACCGTAGTGATACCTCGGCCTCTCAGAAAACAAGCGTGGAACGGCGTTGTGCTGTGTTTCGTTCCATTTCGTAATAAATATATGTAGTTAGGCGTACACGGAACGATTACGGAACATGCTATAAAAGATTAAGGTTTGTGCCTAAGTAAAGTAATTTGAGTAATAGTGTAAAATCGTTTAAAAATAAAATATTAATAATATTATAGACAATAGAAAAAAAAATTAAATAATATTTTATTATTTAACGCCATCTACGAATTGAGATGTGCAATTGTAAAGATGATTTAAACGATACACAGTATCAACATTAGTACCTAAAACCGTAAAATTAAACCTTGATGAGCCGAGTTCGTGACAGTACCAACACCACTCTGAAAATAATACGTATTATATACAATTTGGTTGTACTATTATGCGCCATTAGGTATACATAAATACACATATACTTAGTGCCTAATGTTTACAATGTCTACTAACATAGTTTTAAGCATTGTAATTACTAACAATTAATGGACTTTTTTTGAAACCAATTATTTATTATTATTACTTAAAAATCTTTCATAATCATGACCTTTAAGAATGCCAATGTCATAGCATTTTAAAAACCTCGCGAGCCCTCATAGAGCTGCGCTTTTTTGCGCTTCGTCGGTCCGTCATAGTGCGAGTTATAAAAAAATGTTTTGTTTAATTCTTAGGTAAGCTAGTAAGCTATAAAATAGTTTTTTCGCTATTAAATTTCTTGATTGATGGTTGGGAAATCTGTTTTCGTTTTTTCTTTGCCTTGGGAAACAAAAACCTTGATAAATTTTCGATACTTTTTATTAGCTTTACATTTCAAACACAATTACATGCCATGTCTGTTATGTGTCATATTGTTGGGCTTACTATTTCTTACGAGATGAATGTTTATTAAAAAAAAAACAACGTTAGTTAAAGGCGACTGAGACAATCGTTTGATTGGGCCGGCCTTCTTATTCCTATCTAAGGCCACAAAAATGTTATCAAAATATTTTATATTTTATTCTGTTTGATGGTCATCACAAAATTTATATAAAAATCAGGAATTATTAACTAACATTACCACCTGTTCTAATTTTAGATTATTTTTAAGTCGTAAGGATATCAGTTTTATAACCATACGATTTAAAATCTAAATATTATGTTAATATTAGACTGTTAAAATACACATAAGGTTTAACTAATGCTATCAAATTTGTTAATAACAACTAAAAATATTATATTCCATCTCGCTACTTAAGCATTTTAGTCAAAATTGCAAGATAATATACATATTATACAAGATTACAACAACAAAACCACAAAAAAATTTCGTTGCTATTTAGAAAGGCTAATATTAGTTACAGTTTTAACATTTTCAAAGTGTTTCGCCTTTGATCAATAGAGTACTGCAGCGCCATCTCTTATCATTTTCATGCAATGCATCCTTCGTAGGGTGATGAGATCGTTTTTTTATTAAAATCCTTTTTGAAGTAAAATAATAAACCGAAGTTCTTCGAAATGGTTATATTTATTCATAGTTTTTCAATAAATTTCTGTTGCCTAAACGCCTACACAATAAATGTGTTGCAAGTAACGCCTACACAATAATTTATATTTCGTTTGTTTTTTGAGACATAGGGATATCTTTTATTATATTTATTTATATAAAATATACACTATGATAATTACAACATGTGTATTTCTCAAGGCCAATATGGTAATTTCGAAAATCTTATAGAATGTGTGACACTCAGTGTAAATAAAAATTTACTCTTATTATGTCAATAATCAAGAACTTTTCAAAGTTTAAGTCTTTCTTCATCTAGATACCTACTTCAATGACAAAATTCTAAGCTACATCTTACAAACCATATAAGCCTTACGTTATAATATCTGAAAACTCTACAAATTTCAAAGCGTAAAATTCGCACAGCATTTACGTAACATTGTTGCTAAGCGGCAAACCGCTACCAAATTTAATCTAGTATGCCTATAACGTATGTAGGTTACCGAATGATTGTGATATGCAATCTCTCGATGGCGAGGTCGTTGACTTCCAAAATCTAGGTAAGCATTTCATTTAAGAACAAATTCTTTCTCATCGATAAGTCGAACGTGTAAATGCAAAGTGTTTGGTCGTTCTGCTTTATTCTGGTTTGTGTGCGCATATTTTTTAGGCTTTTGTCAGCTGTTTCTTAAGAGAGAAGCGTAAGCGATTTGATAAATCTGTTAAGCCTAAGAGCCATTAAGTACTTAGTACATTACAAATAAGCATAAAGTACTTAGTACATAATATACCTTGGTCGAAATTCGACCATTAATATTTATCCATGGTGTTAAGGAGCTAAAAAAATATAATGTAGTGGCATAAAGGTCTATTTACACCAGACAATTAAACTTAATAAAAAATCACAGACTTCAACCATAAACAAAAGAGTATTTAGTGTATGATAATCCTGTCATGTCAAAATGTAGTAGGGTGCGTAGCATTTTATTAATTAAAAATATGCAAGATTAAAGCATATTTTAAAATAATATTCATATTCCAGGCGCCTCCTCCATATCAACTATAACTCGGAGAAATTTCATGCTGTCACATCTGTGTTAGTCGTTAGAAAGGGGTACAAAGTATTCCGTTCGCGTATTAATATACAGAGACTTCAAAGGAAAAAAACGTTTTTCTGAATATGTCACAAGATTGAGCAATATCTAGTACCAATATCTAGGATACGACAGTGCCCAACTAAAAGATTTAAAAAAGGGGCAAAACAATTTTAAACTACATAAAAAATATATTTTTCATATGTAAATATGCATTGGTACGACAGTTAAAACTGTTGACGCTTTCATTTGTTATGTATAAATTCATATACTTTCTAGCTAATTATTATGAAAGTACATTTTAGAAAAAACAATACCCTTATTCCATCACAATTAACCAGAACTCTTTCTTTGTCAAGTTCTAGACCAGAAGAATAATATTATTGTGTTATTGCGCATAAAGTTCTTGATAAAATTAAAAATAAATTAGTCCTGGATATTATAAAAGAGTAGGAAACGTCTTGGCTAAAGGCTCATCATCACCCAGGTTTTGGTGTTACGAGAGTTCCTATCCTTAATCACAGCTGTGAGCTGAACCAGACTGACCGACACAAAATATAATATAATCTCTTGCTAATCGCATAGGTAACGAAAGTCAAGAGGCTCCTACGTACTGCGCACGCACCTGGGCACTTTATTACTCCCGCGTAACCGTCGTGGGAGGCTTAAATCCTTTTTAAGAACCGCTAAAGAGACAGCTCATTCCGAAAGTGAAACACGTTCTTCTTTTCACTTTCGTTGCACCGGGTCCGGTGGAGTCAGTGGCCTCGCGTCCTCGCGTGCCGATTAGATAATTTGTGCGTTGTCAAAATACTCATGACCCAATGGTACAGTGAGTGGGGTCGATGAACCCGCGAGTACGGTGCGCAAATCTGATTTTATCGGCTTTCGCAAGGACGCTAACGTGAATTATTTTCGTGAGAGAAATATTCTTGCAGGATTTTTTTTTATAAATTATTAGCGGCTCGGTAAGTGCTTCGCAACGTAAAGTTTCAAAAAGTATTATCTTGATAACAAAATCTTGATCTGCCATGTATTGAATAATGAACTAGTATTTTACAAAAAATGTTGATAAATACACACTTAATTGTCCGTACAAAGCCTAACATTTGGTTTCAATAGCTGAGCCCGTTTTTGAGTTATAAAGTTAAAAGTTATAACGGTAAGTAGCGTTGATTTTTTAAACATACATAGATTATGCCTGTCTGTTTATTACCTCTTGATGCTCAATGTAAGCAATCGATTCGATCTTTAAGACTCGCTATTCAGAATTCAGAAAAGAACAGTTTTAAAGTATAGGTAAGTATTAGTTTCCACCAATTTTCCTCTTAGAAAACACTAGGTTTTATTGCATCTAAAATAACTGTTTAATTTTATAGGCAGTTTCCGGTAACGCCATACGTAGATTTTTTTTATAATATGTGCTACATTTTATATGTAGAATTACTTAAACTAATAGGCTGACCGTTTTTGCATTGCATCACGCGTTTTGCAGGCCCTTTGGGTCATTGAACTCAGAGTAAGGGGCCAATTTTTAAACGAATACTGAACATAGGCGTCATACATAATAGACATGGCTTCGAGACACATCACAAGACCAAATGTTTCAGGTTGGGAGCATTTTAACACTGGGGACGAAAAAAAAATCTTGGTCATTTAATAATATAATGTATGCTCTTTTGGCGACCAACAATCATGTTGGTCGTTAATCGGCAAGACGATTAACGGCCATCACAGACGATAATCAGCGAGCAGAGGCGAGTATGCCCTTCTCCATAATGCTCGCGTGTTACCTGCAATGACATTAGCAATAACGTAACATATGCTCCCCAGGTGGGCTATGTGCTTATGAATATAAATATCGTCATCGCTTCACGAGCTAACATTCGCGTGCATAAACAACAAATATCAGCTATTGGTATTTACCGACGATGCATTCCAGCTATTATGGTGTTGTTGAACCCTAGGTGATCTAATACTAACACCTAACCTAGGTTGACGTCATGCATACCGAGCGCCCGTATATAAATTATTTATAGGCTAATTACTAAATATTTCCTATACAACCGGTGTATACCTGTATAGAACTGATAGAGATTTGTGTTGTGGTTATATTTCCTATTTATGGCATAACTTCTGTCAACAAAATAATATATTAATAGTTACAAAACAAATGAGTGGGTTACCAGAATAAACAAAAACCAATAGGAAAATAAGGAAAAAAATATTATCAATCTGTATTAAAAACCCCTAAACTTTATTACCATTGTGCTCGCTGATCGGGTTGACTAGACTAGTTTACCGGGCATCCCCCATCATTCACTGAACGTATATATTTAAAAAATATAATATTTTATAAAATTGAGTGCGGTAAACACTCATAAACATTCCTAAAATCGATAATGGACCTCTATATTTTAAATACGCTGGACTGAGGATAAGCCTAGCCATGGTAAGGTGATTTGATATGCGGTATTTTGGCGCTGATGGCAGTGACGAGCGAAATAGGAAGTAATGAGTTTTACATAACACACACACACATAGCTTACCCATGAACTTCAGTTACTTATTTAAACATTAACTATACAAAAAAATGATACGAAATAATAAAAAAAATTTATCGCGTCAAACTTTTAGTCTACTTTGTAATCAAAATGGAATTGAAACGAATTAAGCGGCAATTTGCAAATTATGTCGTTAGTTCTTTTCCACTCGTTTCTACACTCAAATCGTCTCGGTAAAAAGCTGTCATTTCAATAGGGCATCGTTAGTCCAGCGTATATAGGAGAGATCAGTGGCCAGTGACGAGCTGAGCAGAGGTAAGCAGCTCATTAGTGTATATGACCTATAGGTGGCAGCGTCCTTGGTGGTAGCTGGAGGAAGTCAGCAAAATCTTGTAGGTTCATAGGTCAGCAAGTATAAGCCGGACTAATGCTTGTAAACAATACAAATCCGTAAGGTAAGGCCAAATTTACCTTTGAGATCTTGCTGTCCCACATCACATGTTGTTATCTCTTGACACAAAGATGTTTTTGCATTTTCACGGTATAAAAAATACTCTTATGGCAACTAACCATCGCCATTTTGGCGACAGTGTATAACCGTACAGTGTACACTCTCGCCGAGTCACAGCGAAACCACCCAAATGCGAGAGTGTAAATGGGTGCACTTGCCTTGTCTCGCTTGCCAGCCTCGGGCGAAAGCCACGAGACTCGCCCGAGAGCCGCCATAAAACCCATTACATACTATTGTCACGAGGTAATCACGAAGTATCACAGTCACTCTAAAATTATTTGCCCTTTGACTGGACTTTAATCTTTATGTCCACGACAAAGTTCAATTAGATAATTAATCAAAGATTTGCCAATACTGCAACAAAAAAGTATCTACTTTTTGCCGTATACGAGTATTCTACTTTAATATTCTGCAAGGCTTTCCATACTTCCATACTAATGTATAATATTACAAATAGGAAAGTGTGTTGTTTGTCTGTCCTACCTTCACACCCAACCGAAGGAAACTATTTTCGAAATTTAAGATTTAGTAGAAATGATGAAGAGTAACATAGGCTTAGGAAATCATCATATAGGTCTTAGATAGTAATCATCATCTTTAAATTCGACCTATCTGCAACTCTTTTGATATTGCGATTGTCTATGGGTATCAGGTAACCCGTTTGCTTGTTTGGCCCCTTAATTCCAAAGTTCCCAAAAGAAGTTAAAAAAATATTCCTATGTTACGCGACTTACGTTATCCACGTGTGGGAAGCCGCGCGCAAAAACCAGTGATTTAAATTTTCTGGGAGCGGATCGTTGATTGGAAAGTTATCGCGGATACGTCCCAAGTCACGTAAACTCTGCAATACGGCTAGCTAGTACGGGATCATGGCCGTGATACACATAATACTTCTTTGTTACGTTAGTATTCAGTAAATGCACACTTCTACTCTAATAACTACCCGTTGCTCTCGACTACGTCCGCGTGAAACCATAGACCAATTATTTTATGGTATAATTCCTCTATGGTGAAACGTTTTTTTACAACATTTTTGATCACTGCTCGGCTCTTATTCATTGGCGTATGTAGACCCATTTTGAGCCCCTTTTAACTTAAGGCTTTGGCCAGAAACATAAAAAATATTAGAAACTACATGAATTCGTTTATCGCGCGGTAACCATACATCCTTCCGGCATAAAAAGTATGGGATACCAGATCGTTCTAGGGTGGGCACCAGATTATTCTTGGGTGTGTCTGAAATAGAGAAGAAGAAAGTCTCTGAGTGGGGTCAACTTAACTAAGTTTTGCTAACTTAAAAAAGTTTGCACGTTCACCGCTAAAAGACATCAATGGTCGCAAATCCTCGTTTGAAGGTACTCCTCTAACAAGCTCCCCCAGTATTGAAATACTTGGCGTAAACATGTCTTTTTTTAGCATCGTCCTACGCGAAAATTTTAATCATCTCGTTGAGTGGCAGTCTTCTACCGTGCGCTTTTCGCGTAATTTTCTGCCTCGCACAGTAAAAATCTGCAATGAAGCAACACTATTATCGGACCGATTCCCTCTTAAAAGGCCGGCAACGAACCTGCAACTCTTCTGATATTGCTGGTATCTAAGTGGGACTCTAGTTGCTTTCCATCAGGTAAACGGTCTGTTCGTTTGCCCCCTTTAAAAAAAGACAGAGACTTGATTAGCGTCTTGCTGAATAAAATAGCAATACGTCATTGTCTAGACTATAAAAGCTTCATTTTGAAGCAGGTAATAGATTTTTGGTTACCGTATACCGTCTTGAGTGTAAAAACATGGGATAGAATTATTGGATTAATAAGAAGTCGGTATACCTAATTAGATTTCAGAGATTTATTGAAGCATAATATCATCTTAATATATACATATATGTATATATAATTCTTCTGTGAGTGTGAATGTCACTGAACTTTTCTTAAACGTCTGGACCGATTTTAATGAAATTTTTTGTGTGTGTTCAAGGGACAGATAATGTGCGATAGAATCTAGTTGATTCCGATTTTCCTTTATCTATCTAACCTGTGCTAGAGTTGCTACACGT
>JAOTAV010003942.1:0-31640 GCA_026546445.1 Cyclargus thomasi | reverse complement strand
TCTAGATCAGTCCAGTCGTAAAAGTTATTATTACAAGTTTTAGGTCCAAAAATACGTCAGGGTTATCGTATATAATCGATAATACTAACGTATATCGATAATACGTTAGTATAATCGGAAAAATTAATGACCCGAAACATTATTATATCGTAATAGTTAATTCTATAAAGTAAGAGATCGGAAATAGAAGGCACTGTATTAACCAGCCACACCAGTACAAAATGATTGCCTCGAATCCAACACTCTTAACTCTTGAGCACTGACATGGTAACGGTGTACCGGTTAATATTACATTATTTACGTCTTATTATATCGCATTGTCGCTATCAAGCGTATCATTTGTCGACTATTGGACTTTAGGAGTGTAGCCAAAAATGCATCAACATCAATGTTGCTTTGGCTCTGGTCGCTCGGTACCACAGGAATGTCTATCATTCTGTTTTGATGGCATTAGTTTTATAAAATCCCGTGCATTTTCTTTAAATTTTCTTAGGGGGTAAGCGAACAGAAGGGTCACCTGATATCTGCCTAATAATATATACAAATGTCGTCGCCGATGGACACTTGTAACATCAGGATTCACGAGTATTGCAAGTGCGTTGCCGGCCTTCTAATAAAGGAATAGGCAACGAAGATAGGGGTAGGAAATGAGGTGTAGGTAGATAGGCCTTCCGCCACTAGACGGAACACAGCGCAACACCGTTTCAACCCACTTTTCTGTAAGACCGTGGTATTTCTCTAGTAGAGCCCGCCCATTCGTGCCAGACATAGGCTCTCTTTCGGCAAAATAATGAAATGATAAGTAATAGCAGTTAGCTGGCACCTCTAACGTCGTCATCAGACGATCACAGGTAGATGCAGTACGCTGCAGAAAGACCTCGAAACTTTACCGTTCACGTTTCATACACCTCATACTACAGCGGCCATAGACAAAGTGACGGATGTGCAAAGGAAATATGTTAGTTCATTCCAACCATCTATCATAGTTTCGTATGTCTTCTGACTCTATGCTAGCCCTGCAGACGTAAGACTCTTTCTTTTTGACGAGTTATTGACGACAATATTAATAATAATGATATTATAATACATACACTATCGCACTTGATAAACAGTCGTCGATAAACAAGTGACAATGCAATAACGGAGGATTACGAGAGACAAGTGTGTAGACTGTAGCCGGCTAACGAGCTTTCACAATAAGAGGACGAACTACTCGTTGATCAGTGGTGTTTTAGTAGGCTAAGTTTTGATCGTTAACACTGCTGCATGCTTAGCATGACCGCCTTCAAAGGGTTACTCTCCACCACTTTTGTATTTTGTCGGTTAACCCATTTGTCCGTTTTTCTATTCTTTCGAATTTCTTCGTAACAATAGCACAATGTTGCTATTAAGTCAAAAATTACAAAGTTGTATTTATTTAAAGTTTGGTATGTTTTGAATTAGATGCAGTCTCGTATCTGATATCTCTTATCGGTAAAGGACAAGCACATGTTAAGTTACCTGTCCACATCCCACATCGCACAGCAAGGGCTTCTTTAATTAAGGGTTGTTATTAGTATGTAATATTTTTGCATACTACTTCAATAGGTAGGTCTCAGGTATGTCCAAGCCTCCTCCTCCTCCTCGAGGCTGATCGTAATAATTACTAGTTGAAGCCGAGAGGCGAGACTAGAATCGTGCGCGATGCCTAACCGCCTACATTATTTTATACATAACCTTGAAAGCCTTCATTAGTAAATGGCAATATTATGGTTTTTTATTAGATTAAGCCCGCAATTCCATGGATTTAAGATTTTATGAGTGCAGGTGCACTTTATTTTCGTGGATGGCCCCCTGTGGCCTACGAAATTCGCTGCTTTCCTAGGTGGCTAGGACCTGCCGCCCTAAGCCGTGACCTACAACGGTTAGCATATTTATAAAACCTAACCTTTATCTACAACCAGATCAAAATAATACATTGACAGAAATACAAGTGCGACGATGGCTGATCTTTTTTTTTGAAGGTTAAAAAGGCAATTCGTTATGTGTGGTCCTATTTGCTCACAGACTTTTTTTTTATTTAAACTAATCCAACATAACAACCAAATGAGTTTTGGTATCTCTTTTCGAGGGTTTTTGGGGTTGGAGCTAGCCACGCCTACATATTTGTAGCCACATTTTATATTACGGTAAAATACAAGATTTAGAGTCATTAATAGTTTTATCACGTTTGCGGAGGAAATGGCTTCTTTGTTTTGTATTGAGGTACCTTTTCTTATTTTGGATAGGTATGGGTAAAGGCCGTTTAAAATAACTTGCACGTAATTTGATACTTTTTTTGACATTTCATATAGGGTTTCGTGCCAACTTACGGCGAATGGAGTACCGCCAATTAACCATGACTGCTACACGTCGTGGTCCTTACAATCATAGATGACGATCACTTTGTTTATACCTACGTTTGGTAGGTATGGTTTGAAAACTGTCACATTAGAAAATGAGTCTACGGTCTACGAGGACGTATTCATTAATATTTATAATATTTCATTAATTGTGTTTTGTAAGAGAAAGATTGACACATCAGTCCCCTGATTCACGAAACGATTTCGCGCAGAAACGGAAACGTTCTCATGGAACTGGCACTTTTAACAGAAATTTCCGAAATCGGGAACGATTCCGCGCGGAATCGCATCGTGAATCAAGGGGCTGACCTTAAACTTTTTCATGGTAATACTATTGCCATCGCAGAAAAGGGTTAGTTAGTCAAGGATAGAGGTAATGTGGTAGGTATTTTGAATTTTTTATCTGGAAGGTTTGTGTTGGTCTAACCTAAATTGATTGTCATGGTTCGTATTTGCAATATATTTATGAATACAATACGGTAGGCAAGTATTGTATTTTATAATATGTGTGAATAAAAGTACATGTGTAGGTGTTTTTTGCTTTTTATTTAAATAATTATGTCATTAAATCCATTTTCATGCTGGGGACAAGCATAAACCTTGATTTTAGTTATAACTACGTACCATAAAACTTTATTAAATGATTGTTTAATTCATAAAAGACGCTATTAAGTTTTGTTTTTATAGGTGAAACATTTCAAATGGGCGGGGTAATGCAGTATTTACAAAAAGAAATGCCTTATGCAACGCCATCTATCCTCCCAAATTGTCAAACTTGGAGCGTCATAGCAAGCAAAGACATGTTTTACTTATGCTACTCGCTACTAGGTGGCGCTGTAGGAGCAACCTCGATTCGAACCCAAAATAAATAAATTTTGGGTTTTTTCATTGTAAAATTGAGTTTTTTCATTGTAACTCACTATTCTTAATTAATATTGTATAAAATGATGTTTTCTTTTGTTTCAGGTGTTAGTGGAATACGACGGTGTAGATTGGCAGCGTCGGGAATGGGTGCCAGTGTATTCGCGTAAAACGTTTCGTGTGTTTCTAGTGGAGCGAACTTTAGTGTGGGCACCTCGTAAATTAGAAAATGAAGACATAAAATGGCCGGCCTTGGTAAGCGATTTTTGTTTAGTGGGTAAATGAGCATTATTCTTAAAATAATATATTTCGAGAACGTAACTTCAAAGTTGTTATGCTTTATAACTAGATGGCGCTGCAAGGTTCAAATCCTTAATCGCTAAATGCTTAAACAGGAAATAGATGGCACTACATTACAGAATTTGAAAAAATAATGCAGAGAATTTTTCTCTGTACCTGTTCACGTTAATAAGTCCGTTTTGATGACAAAGTTTGGATTGGCTTCTACAAACTGTAGATAGGCAATCCTATCTGAAGATAGGCATAGCATAGCCTATCCTGCTCCTAGTGTAGGGGTTTGTCTAATCGGTGTTTTATGTTTTGGAAAATAAATCGTACTTATTTGTACGTTTCAGACTTTCACCCAGCTAACGCCGGACGTGACTCTGCAGGCGGACGCTCAGCCCGTGGAATTTCTGCACGACAAAAGCCTGCAGTTTCTAGACTATGCCAAACTACAAGCTTATCAGGTGAGGATTAGTGCGTAATGATCCTTTTCATCACCGTAAAAACCATCATTCTTTCTTCTTTTTTGTTCTTGTTGAAAGAGGTAAATTCAGCTGAACTGAAATTGGATATTTTATTTCGAGGCAAATAAATTGCCAAAAATATACTTTAATATTTACCTTTGTATTTTTGTTTTTGTTGAGCTCCATAATTGGTTGTATGAGACCGAAAATTTGTGAAAACAATTTAGCTACAAAAAATCACAATTCACAACATCATCAGTTTTATTATGTATTATTTGTTACACGTAAACAATGAAAATGAACGCAAAAATGAAATTTATATAAAATAATATAGGGACTTTCTTTAAATAAATAAATAAAATTTTAAAGTAACGATATTACAGTCGTACTCAGAGAATATGAAGATTTTCATGTATGTATTACCTGTTCGACTTAACTTGGTACATGACCTTGACAAAGTCATTTTGGAAAATTGTAAAAAAACCTAACAAAATGACCAACATAAACTACCTAAAATATTGATGTTTGTATCGGTAAAGATTGGCTTGTTTTCTGTTGCTGTTTTTGGGCATTGTTTTTTTCATCTTTCCAAAATGACTTTATACAGCTCATGTGCCTATTTAAGTCGCACAGATTACCATGGGGTAAATTGAAATAGAGCCAGTTGACGGACCTACGTCATTTGGTCGGAATATGTCAATTCCATGTAAGTCGTGATCTGGCTGGGTTTGACATAACGCGACCAATTTAGTCAGATCCGGAGTCTGGCTTTGTTTCACCTTCCCTAATTGTACATAACCGGTTATGCAGTCTCTACATAATCATTAATCGGCGATGATCGTTGATCGTTAATCGGGACGATCATCGTGCAGCATCCGCACTGTCGTTCCTAGTACTTTGTCAATGAGTATATCAACGGCGATCATCGAGGCGCGCAGAGCCGAGTAAACAGGAATATTGAAATAGGAATAAAACAGGAAAATTTAATGATACTAAAACTTTTTTAAACGAGTTTTTTTGGAAATAATTCAACTTAAAACAGATTTTTTTTAAACTTTGAAACAGATTCGAATAATTGTCTTCTACTCAATCAAGTTGTGTAAACGTATCATTCTATAACACCACTAGATGGCGTTAGGGGTATCGATTAAATTTCCCCTTGTTTGAGTAATCATTAATTCCCGAAACTCCGAAAGGAAATGAATGCGAAAAAAAACGTATGTTTGATGACAAACGTTTTGGTTTCTTCGATAGTGGTTTGGATTCGTAACTTAGAAACCTGTATATTTTGGATAGTAGTTATTGGAATATGTTTTACACTTATAATATTAATGTATGCAATTACATTATATTGTGTTGTTTTCGTCAATGCATGCAATTACAACCATCAAAAATTTAAAAATGACGTGGCATGGTCTGAATTGGTTGACGAGACTCATCAGAAGAACTTTCCGAATCATCGAAATGTATAAGTACATGTAAATCCATTATTTCGTTATAGGTATAAAAGCACTCTTTTTGGAAAGCAAAATATTTCAACTCGACTAGATACTATCCGCAACATCGAATAAATTAAACTTATGGTCTACCGGGTAGTTAACATAACTACCCAGTCCGAGTCACAAACCACATAATTATAGATTGGTTTCTTAGCTCACCTTATTTATTTACGCCCCAGCTAAGAAACCAATCAAATTTTAAGGAAAACAAATCTGTCACACAACCCAGTTCACATCAAACGTAAGCTCGGCTTACTTAATTTTGGCGACTGACAGTCAGTTTGATGCAAACGCAGCCATATAACATTTAAAAGCTACAAAATTCCATGTAACAAAGTAAAAATTGCATGCAAACTCGTCATCAGAACTCGTTATTTTTAACATATTTTTTAAACGTTCGCCCCCAGTCAAAACAAGTGAAATAATTCGTAAATAAAAACTCTCATAACCCAATTTCGGTGAGACGACACGAGTGTTTATCCAAACTTGCGGTCCCGGGCGGCGCGGGGGGCGGGGGGCATCAAGGCCGGCGTCTGCCAAACAAGGGGGGTTCCCCTGGCGACGGGGGGGTAGTCCCGGGTAGGGCTGCCACTAGAAGCCGGATGTAGAAAAGATAATAAATACGTGTAAAATGTAATTAATCCATCGAAGTATGGTATGGGGCTATAATATTTCTATGATAATTATAAATTAGCTTTTGTTATCTTAATATTTTAATTGATCCCTAAATGTAGGTTTTTTAACTGATACTATTATTGAAAGGAAAGGCTTTAAAATAGACTAACCAAATTGTATCTATTATTTTTAAGGAAGTCTTTAAGAATTAATGTTCGAAGACTTGACGTTTTATTAGGGCATCTTTTATTTTAACGTATTGAACTGACTTTATTAGCTGTTTTTTGTCATTTTGGAAAAAAACTCAACGAATTAACAAAGCTGTTACATATCTGAACATTTAACAAAAACCCCACGAAACCTTGCGAAAACTGTTTGTATCTGAATACGAGAGTTCTTGGCAACCCTAGTCCCGGGGAAGGGGCATGTTTTGATGGTCGTCGCCCGCTATATTGATTTTCCGTGCCCGCCACCCCCCATCCCCCCACGCCCCGCCACACCAGGTGGTTACGCTATTTCGGGGAGCTCCCGGGTAAAGCTATGATTGATTAGCTCCTGACTCTCTTGTCAACGGTTACCTTCGCGTTTTGTAATTGTTCCTCTGTAACTCGTTCGATAGCGATGGTCTGATTAGTTTGTCAATTAATGCCGATAACCTAATGGGACGGCTGTTGGTAGTATGTTGACGTATCTAAACTAGTTTTATTAGTAATGTTTTTTTTATGATATTTAGAAGACAAGTGAGCAGACGGGTTACCTGATAGAAACAACTGCCGTCGTCCATTGACACACGCGACATCCGAAGAGTCGCAAGTGCGTTGCCGGCCTGTATGAGGAAATGGGATTAGGGTTAAGAGATTAGGGAAATTGGGCCACTAGTAAACTCAGTCACAGAACAAAACACAGCTCCACGCCGTTTCATGCCAGTTTTCTGTGAGGCCGCGGTATCAATCCGGTTGAGCCGGCCCATTCGTGCTGAATCATGGCTTTCCCACGGCAATTAGCATCCGTATTATGTACACCGGGGTTCGAACTACTAGGCCACGGACGATCGAATGTAATATATATATATGTATCCCGCGAGAACTGTAAATAAAGTGGTTTTGGCGTAGGTATGGATATGTAATATACTATGTTGTCTGTAATGGAAAACGTTCTCTCTCTAGTGAACACGGAAAAATGTGCTGCGTAATAAAAATGAATATATTCTTTATTGAACTTTTCATCCCCAATTTTTTATTACTTTTATTTCCAATTTTGCTGTCAATAACTACGATTCACAGTAACGGATTTTGAGTTCGATTTCCGGTAGAATAATATATCTGTCGGTATTGAATTTTATTGTTGTTGTTTGGTTTATACTTTAATATACGTTAATGTGTTCAATGTTTTGGCATCTGCTCCCATATTCCTTAAAACGAGGTTAAACTTCTGCGCGTTTTTTAACGCACGCTGTTATAAATGTAAGAGTTTCTTTGTTTGAATGTTTGTTTGTGATGGATTTTGATGAAATTCGGTACACCTGTGATGGGGTATTAGCTGACTTATGTTTGTAGGATAAGACTGGAATCTTTTAATTGGATGAAATAATTCTGGGCTAAAACTGCTGGTACCAAACCCCGCGGGTAAATGCTTTATTACCTAATTATAATCATGATTAAACGATAGCCGAAAGTACCAGACAAACAGTCGTTAAAAACGAAATAGACCGCCAATAAAAGTTTATCACGGCGAGCTCGACGACGGCGGCGGGCGGAGAGAAACTGTTGCCCGCAACATTCAACGAGTAAACTTCCACCCGGCCGAGGCGAGTTTGCACTCCGCGACAATGCATTATTGATTCTTGCCTATAGGAAAGGTACCATCCATACAATACGTCGGACGGTGAACAACATGTCTACGTGGTATCCACATTGTCCGGTCAAAACCTGACACCGATAAGTATTCCGTTATTTACGAGGACGCCTTTGTTTGCATTCCGTCAAGCGTCGCTCTCGACATTGTATCTAAATTGCTTAATTGGAAATCTTATCGATCGCGATAATCGTTCGAAAGATATACAATTTCGAATATTTTACATATCGTCCGATCAAGGAATTATAAATTTAACGATCTAAAATGGAGACATTTTTGGAATTTTAAATTAAATTTTCTATTTTTAAATTTTAGTCTTGGCATTTAATTCAACAATTTTTGTTTCTTTGTTTGGGTCTAAAAACCATGAAATTTGTGTAACGTACTTTATGAATAGCCCAAACGGGTGGACGTCCGCGGCTTCGCTCGCGAGGAACATCACATAATCACTCGCCGAGAATCTCGCCCAAAAACAGGGGAGTGAATTTACACTCGCGTAGTCTCTCGTAGGTTCGCTGTGTCTCGGTAGGAGTGTACACCCGCCATACCATTTTATCCATTCCAGTCTTATCCTACAGGCGCTTCCGGACACCCAGGACCCACTCCCCTTATATACGCCCATGGCTGGTCCGAATTGTCGTAGGTTGAGCACTGAGCAGCCTTGGGGTAAGCTAAATTAACAAGGGCAACAGTCTTGTCTGGTTCTAAACTTGTTAGTCTACATGTTCTGATGCGATCCAAAAAGCTACACGAAGACTCACAGAAATTAATGTTCGCTCCGTATTTGTATTGCCAATATGCCACACAAATAGCAGTTATTTGCCGTGACACTCAAACATCGCGTGGTGTGTACTCTTACCCCTAACCCCAGTGTCCGGCCCCCCTCGGGCGCGTGTAGGGAGGCAAGTGGGCCAACGTGACATTGATGTAGGTGTGAGAGCGGGCACAGATAGGGGTAATTTGTTGATGCCTTTACTACGACCGTTCAGTTTTGTATGACAATGTTTCAGTGGGATTTAAATATTTTAGTAATTTTGTAACGGGAATTATTAAAGGTAGTCGTTTTCCTTGTAAGGTAATTATATTCTAGTCATACAGTATAATGTTATTATGATATAAATATATTGTTTATTCACTACAGTTGAGTTTTTTCTTGGTTGTTGTATTAGTTGGAACGTTTAATGGGAAAATATTTATTGCAAATTGCATATTATAATCTTCATTATATTTTTCATGTTATAATTTATACTTTTTTGATGTTTTTAAACTGTTGCTGATTATGTGTTTAAACATTATACCCTATAACGCCTTAAAAAAAAGAATAATTAAATTGTGTTTTTGGAGAAGCATATTCTATTATCGCACAATTTACATTGATGTTGACGAACTTGGTATCTTATCCCTCACGATACGATACAAAGCGAAAGCCATTTCCATTACCAAAAAAAATAGCATCAATTTATTTCGAATTTAGAATTTGAGACCAATTTCATTTACGTAATTTCCAGCAAAGAGCGAGGGTACAATTGCCTCTGGGTACAAAAACGTTTCCGTTTGTTGGGCGCACGGTGGTACAAGGTTCGATGGGCATTCGAGCGTGGCGGGTAACTGACGAAAGTCGCTATTAATTTAACGTTTTTGGTAATAAAATGTTTCAAGTAGGACACTAGCTTTTGCCCGTGGCTTTTCTCGTGTGAAAATGATTTTTTCCACGATAGGATTCAGTCAAAAAGTATCCTTTAATGTCTACTACATTATTGAAGGTGTTTTCTGTATAAACATCAAAATAAACTCTCACTGTGGTAATATACAGGTGTAAGAAAAGTCATAAAACTTTAGGGTTCGCATAAGTCTCGTATGCAGATTTCACTGTAAAAGTAGTAGCGCTCAAAAGCGATTTTTTTGTGTTCATGGAAAAAACATGTCGTTATGGGCTACTCGCTTGGGTGCTTCTCCATAAAAGTCACAAAAATTTTCGCTTTCAGTGCTGCATCTTTCGCAGTGAACAATGCAAAGCATAAAATTTATCACTTACTTTTGTTACGTCGAAGAGATGCTATTCAGCCACATTTGTAACGCAATATTATCGAACCGATTATTGTTGTTTTTTTCAATAATTATGATCAATAAAAAACCTACAAGCTTACCCTAAAGCACCAAAACTAATAAGCAGACCGGTGTTTATATAGCCTATAACTTTCTTAGGCTTAGATTCTGCTAGGAAGTAAAGTCTATGGAAAATTTGCGAATTGAGCTGGGGTCAGCGATAAGACATGTTTAATATGCTCTCGGGGCTTGAGAGTTTCCTGTATGCCAAGTAAAAGCTTCTATGTTTGTTGTGAATGTCCTTATCTTTTCCCACGGATATGTCGGTGTTCTTTGTATAATGTTATTTATATTGTGTTATGTCAGTATTCTGCGTTTATTTAATGTTAACTGCAAGACAGTTTTTTTGGTAACAAAATGTATTTACTGGCCGTTTTAGCAGCAATTGGGACTATATGTCTAGTTTTAAGTATATAAGTAGGTAACTAAATTTTAACTTCATTTTAAGTTAATATATGCATGTAAACACAAAATTTAGTAGCAAGTTGCAAGTTAAATTATTTAAAATTAAGTTAAAATTTAAATAACTACTTATCTTCTTAATCATGTAAACAAGACAATACAGTAATATTAGAAGTAGTAACATATTATTTCATCGAGAGCTGTAACTAGTTAAACTATTGGGGGGTATAGAACTCATAAAAAACTGCACAAAATCAAAATAGGGCGTGTTGTGACAGTTTTATGACCAAGGGCAAGTTAGAATGTCGTGCACGTTCAATCTCCCAAGAGAGACCCAGTTATAGGACTAGAGAATGACGGCGCGTACTTTGAATGCACAAACGGCTAAAAGCTATTTAGAAGAGGATATTAGGAATAGGGCAAAGGATACTGGATGATATAGATGGACATTATGAATTTTAAACGTTGTCTCGTGTACACTAACCCTATACTTAAAAAAAATATTTAAACAGTGTTAAACTAATCAAGATTCGCAGTCCCTTTTTGGAATATTGAAAATGTCACACAACAGCGAACCTTGATCAGTTAAACATTGCTTAAATATTGTTATGAATAATGGGGTGAGATGTAAGTAAGCTTAACACAAACAGAATATGCTCGGGCTGCCTTATTATAAAGGCTTTCAAAAAGCATCCTTTACGAATGTGTAGTGAGTATATTCGTATATTATTGTTAGCGATTGATGTCGATGGTACTATCAGGGAAGTTGATTCATAGAAAGATAGGATTTCTGCGTATTTTAGTTCCGTTATGTCTAACCTAGCCGATAGTAATGATCTACTACTAACATTGATTTGACTTAACCAGATAGGTGCTTTAACTAGTTATGTATCAATTTCTTCGATGGTACATAAACCCCTACAATTATATTACTTACCTTCTATAACTTCGCAATCAAGGTAACCTATCATTGCCTGTCAACTCTTAACTTAGAAAACCTCAAAATAGGGACTTCACAGCAAATATTTTAAAACAGCTACAATACAAAGCAGAAAACTCGAATTTTCTCGTTGTTTCGTTTCCCAATATTCAAAGGCCTTTTCTCTCTGAGACTCTTCGTAGCTCTCAGACCTTTGATATGATTAATGGGGATACGTGTCGTCTCGGTTTCAAACAATTTGTCAGGGGAACAAATAACCGCTATTTATACGGTAATCCTTCAAGCTATACAGGGTGTAACAAAAAAAGTAAGGGATAAAACTTTAAGGATCGTATGTGACCCTGATGTAGAGCTCACCGTAGAAACGCTGAAAGCGAAAAAAAAATTCGTCATATGTATGGCCCAGCGCCCGAACGACACGAGTTTATATATAAATCACGTTTATTTTTCGCTTTTAGCGCTGCTACTTTCACAGTGAACTCTATATCACACATATTATCCTTAAATTCATTCAATATGGGCACGAAGAGGCTACAGACATACACACTTTATATGTATAATTACTATGTAAGTTTGTATAGATTAGTTTGGATGACGATGTTACTCGCGTTCAATATTATGATAGACTTAAACTGCTTCTAAATAATAAGTTTATTTCTTAATTCAGTCTGTTTCAGTTTTAAGGCTATAAGTGTACATTTCAAATCGTACCCCGTTAAAAAAGACCTGTAAATTAAAGCAATTCTTGTAATCCATAGTTTACCGTAAAAAGTTGCAATCAAGTGCTCGCCAACCCTCGATGCCATTGGTAAGTTCCCATTACAGCAACGGGAGATGAAACAGTATTCCTTACATTAATATTAAGTTTGCTACTCGAACGTATGTCTGCCGAACACTCGCTCTTAGGCCATAGTCATAGTGACAAAATGCTAGACGAATCGATAGAACGAACGATACATGGCCCGAAATAATAAAAATAATTTTGACACATCGTGTAGTGCACGTATGATTAATCGCCTTATTAACGCGATTATACTATATAAGGTTCTTAGATGATATCATCGTACCCCACTCGGTCATTGTTTCTAATTACATAACGTGGAATAGGTAACGTTATAACGTACATCCCATTAGTAACTAGACACCCTTTCCCGTGTGTTCAGGTATATTTTACCCCGATGTTTACGATTGTGCTCCTTATTTATTTGGCATAAGGGTGGAACTAAAGGTAATATATTTCCGCACGAGCTGACGTAGCAACAGTGTGGGCGGTATTGTTATCATAACAGACCACAATCGATATTCAAAACAGGCATTGTTGAACCGCAAAAATTGTTGCCCGCTAAGGCTTAGTAAATTGCGATGATGTGTTCAGTAAGTACGCTATGGCTTTTAATGTTAGGTACACAGATTGTTTATGTTACTAAAACACACGTCGAGAAAGCAAACTTTTATACATTTTTTTTTTTTATTTAGTTTAAAAAGTATATATAATTTGATTTGCTTTCTGAATTCAACACAAAATAGAGTAACCGTAATTCCCCGGGTAAAAAATTTCTTCAACTCAAAGTAATTCGTTTTTTTTTTTAAATTGTAACAAGCATACACCCTAAATGCACTATATCTATTATATAATATGTAGTAATATGTAGGTGTGATGATGTTTTATCAAAAAAAAGATTACATTTTGTGCTAGCAAACTTATTTTTTTATAAAGAAAAATTAATTTGCGACTAACGAGACAGTCTATTTAATAAGCGAGATTACAGCTTATAATTTCATAATTAATATTTAAAAACCGGCAAATTTTAATTATTAATTTACCAAGTTCTAGGTAAAATAAATTGATAGAACGTTTTAGTCGCTTTCATAATTTGTATCTTCAAAGTCGTGAACCCACGTAGGCGTAAAGTCAGAACGAAACACCTTAAATAATATTTGTGTTTCATTAACCTTTGCTGTTTAGAGCTTCCAGACATTTGATGAGTCTATTTTGTCCATTTATCGATGTTACTTTTTATAGGGCTTCGTAAGAGAGTTAAAATGCGTTTAAATCATTCAATCTCTTTATAGAATGTAAACAACATTCAACATATAGATTTTTGACTGACACGACTAAACGAGGAATGAAACATTGAAGCCCAGTCAGCGTTGCGTAATGCTGAATCACAGGGAAAGGGTCCGCGGAGCGTGACACGAGTATTATGTGGGTAGAAGCGAAATTGCTTTGACCGTGAAACGAAAAACGCCCGCCATCTTGATATTAGCTAATTGTTTGTGTCGGAGAAAGTTGTATTGGTTTTTCTTTGAGCTGCGCTCACATTCTGGAATTAGTGACGGAGCGCATCGAGGAAGGCCGCATTTTGTAACAAGGTTCATATCATGTGTGTTCCATAATTAATTCGGTTCGGTAATTCTTGTATGAAAAATAGAGCCCGACACGATGTGGGCAAATCATTACGCTTAGCGTTTACTAAAGTTAAAAGTAAGCCTTAACTAATTGAATTGAATGTGATAAATATAATATCAGTGTTACAACAGTCTAGAATCTCGAAACTGTCGATACGCGCTATAATTGTCTTGTTTCGGGGTAGTTTTGTCATTATGAGGCATTTTTCTATGAGCTGTTTTTATTTCGATTGCGTAGTTCATAAAATACTTTGTACTGCGATAATTAGTTTAAAATATATAGGATGGACCGCTTTGTCACAGGTAAGCGGTAAGGCTACAGAGTACAGCAGCTCTACCATGAGTTCGAAGCGAAAGCATTTATCGATACTCGATACCGAGTAAGTAAATTTTTAGTATGGCAAATTTAGCGGTTACCACTTGTAAAACTAAAAGTGTCACACTAAAAATTACGCGGTCTGTATAGGGTATCGATAAATACTATTCCTATAAAGTTTAAACTTATTGTAGAGCTACAGATAGACTACAGTGTAGTGCGTAGGTTACTGATCAGAAATTATTTGAAATTATTAACTCTGTTGTCCTATGAGCAAGTGTAATTGGAACTTAATGGTTATGGTATTACAGTAAGGCTATAACTTTAGAGGGCTTTCGCCTTTCGTTTCCTAACTAATTGTTTATAATCTTGAGAAAGTTTTGTTGTTGAATTTACTCCAATAAATCATTAATTTTATATGAAATACTTCCGTCAATGGGCGACTGTTTTGTTGGCTTAAATGCTGTAGGTATGTAGAGAGTCTGATTATTATTTTACATTAGTAAGCACTATTAGCAAGCGATAGCTACAGTTTGTCATAAGTTTGCGCCTAGGCTTAGTTGTTACAAAGCCTACAAATACATACGAAATTTCAATCGACGAGAGCAAAAAATCGGCCAAGTGCGAGTTGAGTTCCGTACCAGTAAAGAGCAAAAAAATTGAGAAAACAGTTTTGAAAGTCAACAGCTTTAGGTTTACAAGTTCCTAACAAGCAAGAGCGAAAGAAGAAACTTGAAAAAAACACGTTGTACGAAAGCTACTCTTAAATAATTAATTTATATTGTTTTATTGTACAGGTAAGAATTGAACACAGGCCTCCGAGGAGATCGGTGCCTTTAGGAGTGTCTTCGACCGCTCGACCACGATGCCAATGAGAATCACATCGAATTTATCTATTATTAAGGAAGGATAGCAAAAAATATATTTCTATTACTAGAATCACCCTTAAATATTTAGTTTTTAGTATTTGTTGTTCTTATAACGGCAACAAAAATACATATTCTGTGAAAATTTCAACTGCTAGAGTATCTGTCCAGGCAGTATCTCAAGGACGGCCTTGAGATACAGCCTGGAGACAGACAGACGAACAAACGGACAGACATCGAAGTAGAATAGGGTACGGGTTTTACGCTTTGGGTACGGAACTCTAAAAACGTACTTTGCGCCTTTAATTACTGCTTTTTAGCGGATTAAAAATGATCGGTCGGGGTTTTGTTAGCTTGTCATGGTAAGACGATATTTTAAACGAACCCCTGGCCTGGCCAGAAGCCGGGAGCGTCGAATAAGATGACAGTGCAATAGCTTTGTGAGGAGCAAGTGTATTTTTAACCGAACAAAAGTAAGGTTCTCATTGTAACGAGTTACCCGTGCTTTTTTAAATGTGCAATTTGTAATGATCATGCTTTTTTAACGACGGAGGTCTAGTGAAAAATGTTGAATGTTGCAGGGGGTAAATTTTATAAAAATTACGTAACGCGATGTAAATTGTTCTGAACGACCATTACTGAAGTATGAATATAATGTTTACCTTTATTTTAATCGTAAACGTATTGTGGAAAGAGCTATCATCATAGAAGGTCGCCGGGTTCAACGTACCGGACACGTCATTCTCAGGTGTCTGGTGTAATATTGACATAAATAATGTACGCAATATATTCTATTATTATTGTAATAATAATTATTAAATAAATTTAAAAAAATGTATGCATTTCCGTACCAAGTCATTTTTAACAGACTACATGAGTTTTTTTTTCAAACTCATATAAAAATAAAGCAATATAATCAGAAAGTTTATCGATTGGTGCATATTTACATGAATCTAATCACTAGTTTTCCACTGAAGTACCTTTCCGAAGTGTAAACAGATAGGTCGATAATTGTATGTGGGTGATAACTGATAGATAATGTGGGTCGCAGATTACGAGGTCACATAACTGACTATCGGCTAAGGTAATTGCACTATTTATGGACGTTTACGATTGCCCGTATGTTGTCTACTGGCTTATTATGTCTGTGCTCTGTAATATTTCGACATTTATCGGATCGTATTAAATTATATGTATCAGCGTGTTAAGATAGATGAGTGGAGGGATGGATAAACTTAACATGATCATCATCGAGTAAAAACTATCCGATTTTTTTGGAAAAACTCACGGATTTCCTGTGTCGAACTGTTGTTAGTCTATCCTGCTATAGAATCATTTTTCTGTGGCTATGCATGCAGGCAGGTGCTCTTTTACTACTTAATAGACATATAAGTTACGTGATCTAGTTTGGTATATCAATTAAAATAAATATACGAGTATCTTTGTCCCAAATAAATTACTATAATCGATGAAAAATATTTTAAGACTTTTTTATCCAATGAAGGGGATTAATGAGGGAAATTTCTCCAGGATTAAAATGTATCGTTACTTTTATCTTGCAACGCGAGCGGCAAACTTTGCACCCCTTTTTACGAAAGTCGCGTAGATGTAAAAGTGTGAAACTCCCAGTTATAGTTGATAAGGAGGAAGAGCGTGGAATACCAATATTATTTTAAAATATGCTTTTATATTGGATATTTTTAATAAATAAAACGCTACACACACACATGCATACTATTATATTTTGACATAACACGATAATCATACATGAAATATTCTTTTGTCTATGGTTGAAGTTTAATTTTTTTAAATAAAATTTAATGGCCTGGTAACGAAACCTTTATGCCAAATTAAAGCCAGTGATTAAATTGAAGAAAGATTTTAGTTTTTTAATAGATCCTGTACACGGTGGATTTAAATATTTATGATCGAATTTCGACTACAGGGCGACGTCTAGTTAGAATAATGAAGTAAGTACATGACGATTGACGCTATAACAGGTCCGCATTAGAACTCGTGGAGTAATTATCTTCAAATGAGGCCAGCGCGGTCAAATGTGCACGGAGTACGACGATATATAAAATTGGGTTAGATAACTGCAGTTTCCAACAGATGCATAAATTTTACGGCCCTATCTGATCGCCAAGTGTTAAATTTAAAGAGGTCGTAACTATATTTTATGTTTTTCTAGTGTTCATCTATACAAATAAATAAAATTGAAGTGTCTGTTTGTAACATTAAAATAAACAGTTCTTACTACTCGCATATGAATATAGACATGGAACATAAACTAAAATAACTTTTTTTTACAAGTTTTGTTTGTCGGTCTGTCTGTTTGTGTTAGCTAATCTCTTAAACGGCTGGACCGATTTTGACGGGACTTTCACTGGAATGTAGCCAGTATAATAAGGATTAACTTAGGTTACTTTTTAACCGACTTTAAAAAGAAGGAAGTTTATATTCGATTGATAGTCCATTTTATCACCATAAATGAAAAAAAAGTATCATGAAAGTGGTGATTTCATGAAGCAATTCATGAGAAAACGACGGGACTCCTTGAAATTTGTTTGAAAAGTTATTGTGAATATGAGTTTTTCTGAAAAGTTTTGAGCATATTTTACATTTTACTTAAAAGACACTCAATGCGATTTACGGATTCCACGCGAGCGAAGCCGCGGGAAAAAGCTAGTTTTCTATAAAATCTTTTGATAATATATTATATCTTTAAGGTAGCTTATTTCTCAATTGATTTAATTGAAAATTTGTAATTGTGCTTGTGTAGTAGCTCAACAAGTCTTGGCCACTTTTTATAAGTACTTGATCGTCGTACCGTAAAGTAGTAATTGTTTATGTAAGTACGGACGGCACACGACGACCGTGTGCCGTCTGTTCTTACGCAAACAATTACCCCCTTATTCATAAACTTATTTAAACAGCGTTTAACTTATCAAGATTAGCTGTCCCTTTCTGTGACGTTTTTAATATTCCAGAAAAGGACTGCGAATCTTACTTAGTTAAACACTGTTAAAAAATTTATAAATAATGGAGTTCAACGCGGTAACCATCTCAGTAATGTATGGAATTTTATAGACAGTTTTAATAAACACCGGTGCAACATGGGACACGGACCAGCGACTATACGGCGACAGTATGCATGTAAAAAGGGGCTAATGAAAAAGGAAGACTAATATTGTAATTATACAGAATATTGTGAAACTGCTCTAAGCACACCTCTATTATTACATTTTGTTTAGAACAAAGGCTGTTTCAAAAGACAGCTGCGACCGGTTTCTTAGGTCACACTTGTCGTGGAGGGGTCGTGACCTGCGGGTCACTTAAGCGAAAGGTCAAGTGCTTGTGTAATGTATTACACGGAGCAGACTTCATAAAATGTTATGGGTGCATTTGTAATGCGATTTTCGATGTCTGGTAATGGCCGAAATGTTATAGTAGTCTGAGGAATAATATTTTCAGACTAAAATCTAGACTCGATTTAACACCTCTCGAATGCTGGGTTACACGAGGCTAGTGTTTCAGGCTAGGATAGCAAGCTAGTGTCAGAAGCTAGTAAGCTAGTACTTCTGTTTTCGTGTAGGCTAAACAAGCTTCATTTAAATCTAGTGTTTCAAGTAAACGAGCTGACAAGCCCAGGTCAGGTTCAGGTATTCAAGACAGAAAGCTTAAAGAGAACTAGCTCCTCACTTGCTATCCCAGTTTGAAAATCGAGCCTCTTTTCTCGATCGAGCCTCTTTTAAGAATTTTTTAGTGTTGCAAATGAACATGTTTTATTGAATACTAGCTTTTGCCCCCGAGTTCGCTCGCGTGGAATTCAAAAATTGTTAAAAATTTGTTTCAAAAAAAGGGATGTTATTTGAAAACCAAAAGTAGCCTATGTTAATTTCCATACTTTCAATTAAGCATTTTCATTTAATTCACATTGAGGTATACTAACACACAACATCATCAACATTCAATTAAGTAAATGCCAAAAATCAAGTCTATTGGTTGCTTCGTTAGGGCGTGAAGTAAGGGCTTTGCCCTTAACAAAAAAACATATTTTCCTATTTATAATATTAAAATAAAATAATAAGGATGTACATACTATTAACATGATTGTCATTTGTTTCAGGACTGGGATCCGAAGTTGGCAGGGGCGGAGGCAGGCGTGGAGGCCGCTACCATCACCGCGCTCGGCGCAGAGGCGGCGGAGTGGCGGACCAGCCAGGACGGCCAGCGGATACTGACCACCACGCCGTCGGTGCTGGGCGGCTGCCGGGCGCAGGTGTACCGTGTGGCCGGCGCCACGCAGTGGTACACCGCGGTCATCGTTGGCGTCAATGAACACACTGGGGTAGGTGTTACGTGCTCTTAATGCGGTGGTTCCATATTTCCCATGGGTCTTATAGTTAACTGGCGCAGGTACTTGGTTGCCATGGACAGGGCCGGTGTTTGAGCCAGCAGCGCGCACAGTCAGGACAACGTCTGTTGGGTCCGCTAGCTGTATATATTATACAAGACAGAAACATATCTACGCTTTTATTATATATAAAAATTTACTATATAAAAATTAAAATATATTAAAACAATTTTTTCTAAAGATTTGATGAAATTGAAAATTTATCGTCAGATTAAAGTTATCGCTAGTCGGTCGAGGCCTAAGTTAGGCTATATTTCATCCAGATTAGATTATAAGACCCAAACGTAAATAACCAATTGCTTTTCAAAATAAATTAACGAAAATATCCAAAAATGTAGCAAAGTGGTTAATGGAAATCGGATATTATATTTATCGGAAAACTCTAATGAAAACCTTTTTTTTAATAAATAAACATGTTTTATCCAAATAATCTAGAATCACCTTAATTTCCTGATCATTAAAGATGATCAGGAAATTAAGCTGGCCTTGCTGCCTTATTGAAATATCTCTACCATGTGTGTGTTCTCTTTTAGTTCTCAACATTAGCATGTTCTATTAGTTTATTAACATAATTTTATCTTGGTACCTCTACCCCTCTTTCTTTCAAATTTGCCTTCTAGTAGATTCCGCGTGTATTATGTATGCATCATGAGATGACTCTAACAAAAAATTTACAAAATCTATTTGCTTACCTACTGCCTTTAGTTCAAATGTCATTGTGCGAAATCTAAACACAGTTTATGTTTTTATTGTTAATGCAATTTTTATGTGTAATATCTTTACGTGTTTTTTGTTGAAGTACATATTACGCTCTTACTCTGTGTTTATTTATTGTTGTTCCACTAGAAACGAGGGCATCTAATATAGTGATCAATGCGTGTGAATAATTATTACAGACGGTTTCTCCCCGGGGGAGATTGAGACTAAATTAGACATCGACGTTTTGACAAACTTGGATGGTATTACACTTGAGATAGGTGCTCCTAAAATAGCATGTTCGTATTGATTTTGAGTGGTGCTTCAGTGCGCCTCAAATGCCATATTATTAGACTTAGCACCTCAGACATCTAATATGTATCTCGAAGTAATTAGTAAGGAAACGCTACTTTATACGTGATAAGAACTCTTTGTACAAATTTAATTCTTGTTTCATAAAGAGTTTGGTGGAAACAAGGTAACTTAATGGCATATAATGTTTTGCTTCTTTTTTTTTAAACTCATTTCTCTTGCAATATAATCTAAAAGCCGAATCTCATGAACAGTTACATCTTGTAACCGCCGCAGGAAGTCAAAATGTTACATAATATACAAGACCATCGACAAAATGAGATGACCTTATAAATGCACAGGTTTACTTTAGGAACTTAAAATGTAGTCTAGTATATTCGTTTTCGCCGTAACAATTTGAATAAGCACCAAAATAGGTGTTTCGATTTGTATAAATGAATGTCGAAATGGCAACGATTTAGATAACGCATGCGATACCACCGCATACGGAGTTTATCAATAATCATGTCCTGTTTCTAGAATGGCCATAAGCGTGTATGGGTAACTGTAAAGCCATTCTACAAGTCCAAAGCGGGAAGTTGTTCTAAACCTGTTTCTTGAACGACGCTATCCAGCTTAGTAATGATGGTATTTTATAAGGACGTACGCCTTATGCTTTGGTTATATGGGAACTGTTGCATGTGTTGCATAATATCCATATTGAAAATATGGATATTATGCAATATCTATTTTTCTATTCGTACATTTATCTATTCGTATATCATATCATACCTCGTCACGCCTAAAACGATGGAAGTATTATATTGATAGAGCTACTTTAAGTTATGATAATGGGATAGTCTTGTACCAAAAAATGTATTATTTTGGCATTATAAAATACTGTACGGGTTTAACTTAATGTTTTTTTTTTAATTTTAAGGGATGTCACAGAATGAAATGCTCTAGTTGTTAAAAATTATTTTAACAGCACATGGATCTGAAAATCGCATTGAGAAGACCGAGGTTTTTTTAACAAGGCGTTTTTAAGAAAGTCGTTACCAGGAGACAGGCGGATGACCAGACAGAAATGCCGCTTTCCATTCGCCCAGGTTTTTATCACGCATGGACTTATTAGTCTTGATCGTTGAATTAATCAATCAAACCGGTTTGAATGTTATGGCGGTTTGAAATACCTCGGATGCCGAACCATGCTCTGTGTCCTACAAGGAGCTGTTATTATGCTAGAATTACTAGATAATTGTATTCTTATACGCCGACTTTTTGTGTCAAGAATAAATCGATAAGATATTTGGCAGCTGCTCCAAAATTATTTAGGTACAGTTACAGGTTGTTCGGATATTACCTAATTTATACTTGGATGATAATATTGACACGAGAGTTTGGACGTAGAAAAGGCATCTTCTGCATACTTCTGATGACCTACAACGACATTATCGTTGTAGGTCCTAAGAATGAGTAAGCACTAGCATCCTTCAGGCTCGATCCATCCTCAGGCTCTAGGATCATATCAAAGAGTTTTTTGATTTGATACCGCGGTCGATCCCGGCGACACAGGAAATGGCGTGGTAACGTGTGGTAGGCCAAATTACATTAAAAGTCACTCTTATATAAACTGTATATTACTTCGTCAGCAAAAGTATAGAAACCAAACTTAAAATGAGTTATATAAAGTTATATAGCTATATTTGCTGTAAGTAACCTTATCATAAACAATAATCAAGTTACTAAATAACCCTTCAACTTTATAACATGTTAGATAATGTTTAGAGAAGATGGGCTATATTAAATTATGTCGGAGGAATGTCGTTATATGAATATTATTGGCTCCCTCGATTCACCCCACCACGCTAAGGGGGTGAGACAACTCAAAGAAGAACTTTGTTGTTTTGCGTCGTTGCGTTATTGAAACACTTTATTATTTTTCTTTCATCTTTCCCTTTGAACCGAAATATCTTACGCCCGGGTATTTTTCTTCGATTATATCAAAGGTTGTGTGATGTTTATAAATCAAATTTAATCCTATTACCTTATATACCTGAGGCAATATAAGTTTTTCTTTTGGCTATCCAACCGTGCGTGCAAGGGCAACACCCGAGCCAGGACGCTTAGACGTGTTGCCTTTGCTAATTTCAGTAATGTAACTAACAATGAAAACGAAAAGGATTTGATATAACGCATCGCATAAGTGGGTATTTGCGACTGGCAACAAAACAAGAGTAATAACAAAGGAATTTGTAACTTTAAATAACACTTGATACAAACGGTTTCAGAAAAAACTTTCTCTATCATAACCTCAAGTGCTATTTTTGTACCGATCTCGTCGATAGCAAAAGTTTCGGTAAGATCGCAAAGCATTAAAATTAATCTCAAACTTGCTTTGTAATTATAGTCAAAAAGTTAGGGCATTAAACAAATTTATATTTCGACTTAGCGAGTAGCAAAGTTTGTCCATCTGAGATGTCAAAGTTTCGGAGCATTTCGCCCACTCCCCCCGAAGGAGGTTGGGGGCCTGGTAACCCAAGTAACTTTCCGAAAGTTTTCTCTTTGTTTCCACAAAGTTTCCGTAACTTTATCTTTGGCTCGCAAATATGTTTACCGAGGGCTCAACTCTATTGAAGTTGTTATTTTGTATCAAGGTTATTATGTTGTGTGTGTAATTTGAAATTCTATATATCATTTTTACTCTATAATTCTATGTCGCCTATGTTATCTACATATGTCTTAGAACAAAAACTTTCTGTTTCTATGTGTAAACAATTTATAATATATACACTTTCAGATTTTCGTCTTATTTTGTACTCATTGTTAGTTTATTAATACCGCTCATACGTATAGCTTTTTATGATATGTAAATCACTTATGAACACTCGTGATATTCCTTCTGATTAAAAAATTACACATTAAAATGTACAGATGATGGCCCAAAACATAAATAACCTACAAAGTATCTAATGAAGCTATTTTAGGCATTTCATAACTAACAAACCTTGGCTATCAATATTTTCAGTAGCGCTCCATCTATCATAGTTGCGCAATGTATCAGGGGTAATTTGTTATTGATTGGACATAACGAACACGAAACAGATCCCGCTGTTTATGTTAATTCCCTCGTGAGAAAGTTTCAAACAATGTTTTTATTTACATCCGAGTGTTTGGAGTTTCATGTTAGCTAAATAGCAGTGAGAAAGAGATTAAACTTGCATTGTTTTGGATTTGCCTGGGTCTGTTTAGTTTGCTAGAGTACTTCGTAGTTTTTGAAGTCTAGTTCCTGGGGTTTTTCCTACAGAAGTTGTGTTGAAGATTTGAATGATTAAACTCTATTTTGAACTGACTAAATTTTAACACATCCATATTTAGAGGAGGATTGGTGGCGTTCATCTTTATTTATAAGTTTTCTACTACTGTCCCAGCTAAATCCCTAAAAGTTGCCAAGGATATATGTTTAACATCTCCAACCGTTGAAAGTCACACATGCAAGAGTAGGTAGTTGACACCTCAAGGCCTTTACCCGAATATCAACAACAGAATTATTCCAATTTCCACGTTCCGACATCTTAACTTATCTTAATTGCCATTTCGACGCTCACCAGTCACTTGTCAGGTTTAAGCCCTTTGATCTCGGCTCGAGGCGGTCGTAAAACTCCGCCTTTGTTTAAACTTGGCGAAAATCGATTTGAATATTGTTTGCCAAAGTCTGTTTGAGAGTAGTGAATAGTGGTAACAATATATGCTGAGATTACAAACAACAATGAGATTTAAATACGTACAAAAAAAGATGAACCTAAATGAAAAATAGAGTGCAAATAAATAAGGTTGGCAAAATAACTTTAAACTCTGCATTATATTACGAACAAAATAGAAAACTATAGCGATAATATTACGAAAAAGACGCAAAATTAACAGAAGTTAATAACCTCGAGCTTCCACATAGTCGCCCGTGTGTCAGTCCTAGGTAAATGTTTGTCTTAGCGAAAGTTATCGTTTACAGAATATAACTTTCATGACAATATGCTCTCTATATTAAGGTAAGCCTGTAGTATTTAGGACTATCAGAAAAGTTATTTACAGTTAGCTTCGTCATTTTATTACGTTATGTCACCTGACAGGTAACTACTAACTTTGAATTAAATAATTTGACTGAACGACATAGATATCTCAATCAATTTCTTCGACGGTTCATAGACTGTGAATCAAATACGACTTTTTGTTTTTCACAGGAGCTTACTGTGACTGACGACACTGTATTGGAGGAGCACAGTGAAGACCCGGCCCTGGTGCAGATGAAACTCCTCGGTGATGGAGGTAAAGATCTTTTTAAATTCCATAAAATGAATAAAATTGTTAAGAGTTCTCCATAAGCAATAAGAAGTGCTCAAAAGTATCACATAGATTTCACGTTAATTTAGTCACAAGTAATAGTTCAAGAGTTACTTTAATTCTTGAACTATTGTTTGAAATATCCAATGTTCTTTTAAAATTAAACCAGTCACTAACAAGGAGTAAAGATGGTAACTACACTAATTTATGTGTCAAAGAAACAATGTCCCAAAGCGGTAAAGAGAGGGATGCCATATATTTACATCGTAATTTCTATGGATGAAAAAAAACTGCTGTGACATACGGCCGGACAGACAGGCAGATATGACAGAATCGAAAAAAATCCTTATAGGATTTCGTTTTTTGCCATTTACGAAACCCTGAAAAGGAAGTAAACGACATGTACTAAACCTATTCGCAATCGGACAGGCTGCAAATAAACAACGTAAGGTCGATTATAGGGTTAGCGATAGCGCTCGTTTCAATAAATAGTCGAGATAGGGTAAAGTAGGCAATAAACAAGCCTTTAAGTGTACTGTTTGCAATTGTATATCACGTGTGTCTGCAGTGTGATACTTGGTAGAGATTGCGTCATCCGCGAGGACGATTCATAATGTATTTATGCAAAGCATCAAGTTTTCCTTTAACACCGTTTAAGAGCAAGACTCCCGCGATTTTCCTTGTACGTGTACATTGTAATTATTGTTGTTTTGGTCAAGGATAAAGTTTTTTATTTTGAACTTCAGTCACTTTAATGGGCAAATGAAGAAGAAATATTGATGTAAATAACGAAATATGACAACTGAAACTGACAAAATTCTAATAATAATTGATTTATGTGTAATCTTCGCGTACTGAATTATGTATTGAGGTTATTGTGGACTCGTGTAACATCTTATCTGACTATGGATAATACAAAAGGAATTATGGTAATGAAGTAAATTGATATTGACGTTGTACGGATATAAGAGTTTTACGTTGAAACAAGATAATATTTTGCGAATATAAAAGTCAACTAGGTTGTTTATTGTTATAAATTTACAAAAGTTTAGGTTATAAATAAAAACATATAGGTCTATCAAATAGAACTGTAAAAATGTCAGTTTGCTAAAACAATATAATCGGTTTGCTCTTAAAATTGTTGTTAAAAGCATCTAAAAATAATGGATTTTTTAAACATAGTGCTAACATACATATTCCAGGATAAAACACAAAGCACAGAACTTTAAAACTAGAATTCTTACTCTATAAAATTCTCTCTTTGTAGAGCAGCGTGCAATAAAAATACTTTATATTGAAATAGTTTTATTTTCTAGAAGAAAAATTGTAGAGACTCTTCAGTAAGATTCTAGGGTATTGTGATACTCGGATATTAGGTATCACAAATGTAATTATATTTAAAACAACTCTGTATAAGTAAACAAATGTAAAAACTTTTGCAGTGATATTTAGTGAAAAGTATTAATAATGAATGAATAAAAGTACCGTAATTATCAGTAATATGCGTAAATAGAAAATAATGTCGTCTTAAAAAAAGTTACTAGTGATTGCAGGAATAGTAAAATATTTAGATACGCTGGGGATCTAGGAACAATTCGTCGTTATTGCGAATTGCCGAATGGTATCTCGTACAAAATGAATGCTCTAACGACACTATTGGGGTATGTCCTCGATGTTCAGAGTACAACAGACATCCTGTTAGGGTAACAAGAGCTTGATTCTCGCATAATTGGATATAGGAAGCCGTACGCCGACAATATGCACTGAGTTAGCAAATCCCCAATACAAACTATTGTGCGGTGCGTGCTCAGCTCGGGGACTGGGAATTGCTATTGTGATAGGAGTATCTCTTATCACTATAACATTTCGTAATACCACAGGTTAATTTTCATGTTGATTTATCGAATGTTTTTAACATGCGTCATCATTTACATTTTTTTATTACAAGTGGTTTGCCGACATTTTTAACATTGTTTGCTGTCCCACACATTTGAATAATTTCCACGTTAAATTGCTTAGTATCAATTAGTATCAAAAGTTTACTTTACCTATTAGCAGCACGGGCCAGTGCATGGTATGAAGCTATCTTTACTGATGTACGTACTATGTTACAGTCCAGTGACCACCTGCTAGTCAATAACAGTATAGAGCTACTAACGTTGATATTTTTATTTGCAGTTATCGAATCAATAATGCGAGGGGAGGTTGTTGGTGTAATGCCAAGGAGATCTCGCTCGAATTTACAAGTGAGTATATTTATTTATACCACATTCAAATATTCTTTTTAGTTGGCTAGCTGCATGGACCGAGTTGCCAGGATCGATACCATCAATCACTGCGTCTGATGGTTAAAAATTACGTGATACGGGGTTTTGTTAATCTACAATCTTGAATATGCTACAATTTGCAATCTTGAAGTCGCTAACAATTATTACAATTTCACTTTTGAACAATAATCACGATTATGACAACAGACAATAGAATTATTCTGAAACATTTTGCAAATCAAACAGGCTTACTCGAGGCTTAAAATTCCTTTGTTTAATATACAGACGACTTCCAAGAAACTTGTACGAGAGCTATAAAAAGTTTATTCATTCGAAACAAAAAACAAGAGGTCTGTTAGAGTTGTACAAATACGGCAAAAACTCGCTTGAGATCATTATTTGTACTCAAAATATCAGAGTTAATGGTTACACAAATGTCAACACAGTTCAAATACGAAACGGGTTTGAGCGTGAACCTCGAGTCTGATGAATATGCATGTTAATTAATGTTACTTGACTCGTCTGGGACGACTTGTTTATTTAAATTGAACACCTTTTAAGAATGTTGATGTCTGGAAATGATTATGCTTCACAAATGTGCCATTTTGGTTTCACCGGTTTGGTTTTATTTACTTCCAGCTTTCAGCATAACCAATATTACATAGAGTTATCATTATTAAGTTGATTAACTTCTTTATCGTCATTATTATCAATCTAATCATTCTCATCTTCGTTAGCAATAATGTCCCTAATCCCAAGGCACAGGCTCTAGACTCCTTGAATAAAAGGATTTTTTAAACAAATATGTTTCTATTTCATAAAAGTCAACAAACAGCACAGCTTAGAGCTGACACTCCATAGCTTATTTTTACGTTCCGGTTGCGATCGACGTATAAAAGTAAATTGGTTTTTATTCAAATAGCGGATTTCGATATTGTAGGAGATTGAATGTGTCCACTGTGAGAGATGGGCGCGCTGCGGTGAATCACACGACAGTTATAACCCGAGCGCCGGCTTAGCTAAATATGGCATTAGTGACTAATATCTGTCTAATCAGCTTTGATCCACCAGGCGCTTGGATTTATTACTTTTGTGTTACTTCAATGCTTTGCTTAAATGTCTGTTTACTATAAGATACTTCTACTCTGTGGTAATAATAATAATTTAGAAAGTGAAATCAAGAGTTTACTTTGAATACTAAGTATTTTCATAATAAAATACTTGTCGTATCACATATGGGGCGAGTACTAAACGATTGAGTTCCTGCACTACTGAACTCATTTGAATATAGAAGCAGCCGGAACTTAGTTTAGGGTTCGGCATTGTTCCAAACTTATGTTAATCGGCGGGTGTTTGAGTTGGACTCAAGCGGAATAAACCCCTCCACTTAGTTGGAAAACTTGCGAAAATCTAATTTAGATCGCACGCGGGGGCAAGCGGATAATTAGCTATAACATCACAGGCGCAGTATTTTAGCCGACGCCACACACATTTTGTGTTTTGACGTACTAACTCATTTAAGCTATGAATCACGTTGATTTTATTTGTACCTCTAACTTAAGGTGCTTCCTCAGAGTTATGAAAAAGATTTTGAGCTTCGACAATTATGTTCATGCATTTTCTTTCCTGGTTCAAGAGAATATGTTTCAAATCATATTGGTACCTTTAAGGATTGTTGAGCGCTGTAATGCCTCATCTCTGTTCTATTTATATCGATTACTTAACTATCACCAAAGTCCTGTGAGGATAAGCGTGGTAGCGTCCCTAAAGGAAGATCTTTCGACCGAGAGAGGCGTTTTACTCGGTCAGGCCAAAGCCCGCGTGATACATTTCAGCTGTCGTGTATATTACGCCGTGTTTCGAAAACTTTGTTAGCGCGACGCAGGATTATTACTCTTAATGTGGGTACCGCCACATCTCCATTCCAAAATCATATCTTTACTATCACTGCCAACTGTCAGGTAATACTTGACGTCCTTAGTTTTTATCTATAGCAAATAATGCTCTCCATGACGTAAGGTTGCTCTCAGTGAGAAAGTACCTTCATGTAAATGAAGAGAGAATTCAAATTACGGCTTTTTCGATATCGATTCGTCCGCAGTTCGCTGAACTGCGCAAATTTATTAGTCATAAAGCGCCCATTCATGCCGGTCGCTGACTGCTAATTATATGGCTTGGGTCTATTGTTACAAAAATACACCCGCTTTTTGATGTACGAAAATGTTTAAATAACAATACCAATGTAATGACGTGATGAATAGCGCTAATTTGTTTTGATTAATTAAATCATCAGATTTCGTTTTTGGTTCATAGTTGTTTATTTGTGTACAAACATTTGCTGATTGGCCTTTTGCTGCTTTGTGCGTGTTTAAATAATTAATGATGTTTATGTAGTTTTCTTGTTAAGGTTCCAAACTTTTTTTTGCAAATTACGTGTATCACCATGATATTGTTGCTAATGATGAGTGTCATTTTAACAAAATATAAATGACTGAGATAATAAAGCTTATTTTACATGTTTAATTAAATTTATTTCACAAACACGTTCAAAGCATAAATTTTCCAGTCTCCTCGAAGGTTACACCGGATTTAATCTTATAAATCCTTGAAATCGTATTCATCTTTGTTCGGAACTCTCAAGGAGACTTTGTATAACAAGTACGTTGTTGTAAATATTTAATTAAAAGAAATAGTATCGTTTTCTTTTGACTATTCTCTTTTAACATTTCAAAGGACTAGGCTAATATGTAAAAGAAGTAATTGTTCACATTGCATAGTTAACAAATTAATTTATATGCATAAAAATTAAGAATGTCGTCATTTAATCAACGTGAATACGATGTCAGCGCTGTTTTGTTAAGTCAGACTATGAGTTTTGAAAGGGACATATCTCTCTATCTCTAGTTAACATACACGTTCTGAGCGAGAGAGAGGAGACACAATATGCACTTAATCAAGGTTATTATATCAACATACTGCTCTATCTAGATTACAGCATTATAATACATGTCTTATCTCCGTACATAGCCATTGCAGACATGAAAGGGGCATAAATAGAGATTATCGCAGGAACAGGGACGAGCGAGGCACGTGTCACCATTATATTGAGAGCGTACACATTCTGTTCGGGCTTATCTGCCTTCATGTCGACTACGTAAGGACCACTCTAACAGAGCCCCTGAGGTTAAATAACAGTGAACGCTCAGTACAGTCCGTATGTGTGTCACGTATGTCACTGATAAGTGATAGCGCTTCAGCGTTCACTGACCCCCATTATCGATCAATCTTCGTTGATAACATCCATCATCTATTAGAATTTAGAATAATAGCCCTTAAGCTAAGCTATCTTCGTCCTTCACCAAGATAGATATATAAGTTGTGTTTTTTTATCAAGGTTTTAGTTTTTAACATGTTCTAGTTGAAAGTGTCGAGCTTTGATGCTACTATCTGAATTACTGATATGACATTAAAAGCTGGCGGGAAACAGGTGATACTATCATTACTATCTACAAACTTATTTTTGAAAAATTCAAGTGCTAAAGAGATTAATGGATTAAACATGTTGGGTCATATTCGCAATTCGCATAGCGCTGCAATTGGAGCTCGACACAAATCCCGCGCTAATGCGATTAAGTCGCGTGACAGCGAGGGGGACAATTTGTCCGGTTCAATGTACCTTTTTGGAACAAATCCATAAACAATTCATCATCAAACCTACGCGTCACGAACGAGCATAATAAATGTTCATCTTACTTGTAAAGTGCGAGTAAATTGCCCGAACTACTCAGTGCACGAAGTGATAGTTTAGTAGTGTTTGTCTTTTTTTTTAATTTATTTAATTCTCTTTCGTTGTGTTTCATTAAAGAAACCTATTTGACTTCTTGTAATTGTAAAATATTAAAAATTTCGTAACATTTCTGCCCTGTAATTCACGTGTACGAAAAATATATCTAGTAATTTTTATTTCCGTTCGTAAAATGCTGCCCATTCAAATAGATTTAGCGCTTTTGAATTGAGGCTTATAAAAGCCACGGTCAATTCAATTAGCAGTCACAAAACGAATTCAACATCATTTGGTTCTATTTAATGAATTGCTAGAGCATAAATTCTCAAATTGGGATTAATAGTATCCGTAAAGCGTAGTGAATCATCGCAATTGTGCAATGCATTAAATAATCTAAATATACATCTCATGCGGCGTTCGCCGAGGAAGTCATCTTAACTTGCATTAACAGAAACATTTTCAGAGAACTATTGGAGAGTTGCCAGCAGCACTTTCCACCTCGTGGCCAGTTCAAATAAATTATTTATGATATATACATGTTTGTTTTGATAAACGCTCCTCTCTTTGTGCTTTTAACTTTTAATCTGTTTGTTTCGTAATATTTTTATTTGTTTCTAATTTGAAATGTTTGTTTTGGTTTTTATTTTCGGCATTTCCTAATTATGTTAATTTATCTCTTGCTATTATTAATAATTATTTGTTATTTCACAATTTCGAAACTAGACAATATATAATAATAATACGGTAACGTGTAAAACAGCAGTAAAAATCAAAAATCAAAAATCAAAATCAAAATCTTTTTATTCAAAATAAGTACTTTAAGTACACTTTCTGAACGTCGAGACTACG
>JAOTAV010003931.1:0-31662 GCA_026546445.1 Cyclargus thomasi | reverse complement strand
ATAATCCCTAAGGAGGAATTCTTGTTTTTATTAATTGTATATTTATTATTTTCCGTTAGCGGGGGGGGGGGGAGGGAGATTTTTGAAACTCTGAATGTAGGCGTAAGGCCGTAGGCGCCTGCATTCTCCTTAAAACATCAAAATCGTGTAACTCACCGAGAGGCTGGAGCTGCCGGGCGTGGTGCCGTAGCCAGACGAGGGTAACGACGCCACCGACCACCGCCGACCATCGCTGCAACATATACAACAGTTGAACGTGTATAATCGACACACAGAATATACTACGAGTTAGTGTCGATTCACACTTGATTTAGTTAAGTAGCGAGGTAACTTGCGCGATCGACGAGTTTAGTCATTTTTGACGTTTGAACGGTAAAATCGGAGTTAAGTTGTAAGTTGTTAATTAAATATAATAGAACGCGATCCTATTTTTTTATTCACAAACGAAGTGCCGACCCCCTCCCCTCTCGCGTCTCCCGCATCCCGCCAACTTAACTCAGTCTGAGTTTAGGACAGTTCATATTATAATATTATATTTATCAAAAAAATAATGCAATAGGTATTTAGTTTAGAAAAATATAAAATTGTTTATCAGACTAATCATAAAATAAAAGCTTATGATTGATAAATAAAGTCGACTTAAAAATATGATTTTTTATGTACTGACGAAAACGCTTTTAAGGTTCTTCCAATTAGAATGTGACGTCATGTCAGTAGTAGTTTGTGTCTTTTTATTTAAAAAATATTAAAAACATAATGAAGATTAAATAAATAAATTAGCATGAAATTAGCTGAAATGTATGATGATATATTTTTGCTCATTTCATTTTTGTTTAATGTTTTTAATTATGACACTTTAGACTTTTCGTTTTTCACTTAAACAAAATTGTTATTTAAAATATTAAATTTTAAAATTCATTTTAAAAATAGTTCTTTTATTGTAAGTTCCGACTCCTGTCTCACGTAGATTGCAATTTGGGATATATTTTTATATAGAGAGTACCAAATACTCCTAGTGTGACGTCACACTATGGTGGATCGTAAACTCATCGTGTTTTTGACGGCATTTGTTTCTTTGTTATAAAATATTGAAACAATAGGTTTTTTCGGTGAAAGGGATAATTATGAAACGATTAGCACGAAAAAAAGGTTATTTTATAGAGACTTATCTTGTTATCGAACCAGCAACTTGTAATTACTTAACTCGCCTACGTGTAAACGTCACTTAATACTTACTACTTAATTTCTAGCTGACCGTTTTGTTAACTCGCTACTGTACTTAATTAAATGTAAACCGGGTTAGGGGGTTAACCTTAGGGTTGCCGATTGCCATCCAGACTTCTCTTTTGCCATCCAGCGTTTCTCCAGATTTTCAAAGTTATTATGTCGATTTCATCACAACAGACAGAAGAAACAAGTTAGTAGTATTTCAATGTATTAGATTTGACGTTCGGGGCATGCTTTCGGCGGTATCTTCACTTGAAGTCAGCCTGCCGGTTCGTTAAAATCATTTTAGCCGAGTAAAAGTTTATATGCAGCCAATTACCATAAAAAGCTCCTATGATGTTTGACGTATGCTTTGCATTGGAATCGACGCATCCTCAAAAATTACAATACATTGAAAAATAATTAGCTATAGGATCCTTCTTGAAAAATACTGTAATCATAAGCCAAGTCTAGTTTATGAAGGTTATAAATAACCCTCACTGACCTTTAAATGTCATCCGATGCACTATCGATATCAAAGATATTGCACCAGATAGAAAATATTTCATAAAAATGTGGGCCGATCTCAATATAAGAGCTTACACCCACATCGACTTATAGTCCCGGTGCACAAAGGGTGAGTTATAAGTTATAAAAAATATTATAATAATTACAGTTATAAGTTTTATAACGATAGCCAAGAAAACATGTTTATTGTATGAGAGCTCCCTAATAAGTATTTATAATTTTTCGTTTTTAATTTCTGTTATAGCGGCAACAGAAATACATATTCTGTAAAAATTTCAACTCTCTAGTTATTGCCGTTCTTGAAACACAACCTGGAAAGTGAAGACGGACAGTCGGACTGAGGGTCAGACAGATAGACAGACAGACATCGAAATTTTAGTAATAGGTTTTTACTCTTCGGATACGGAACCCTAAAATAAATTTTCGAATAGTTAATTTTGTTTTCTAAGCATTTTAAATAGTTCTCTTGCGCGTTAATGGACTTGGCCTTGGTACTCCCATGCCCCGCATTAAAGGAGTGCCAACTGCCAAACTCACAACACGCACCAGGCCTCTCGAGACATATTATGGTGTCATGATGAAAAAGGGGACACATATACTTTTTTTTTTAATTGAGTTGTATAGTAATTTGGAATCTGCGGAAAAAAAGACGAACACGCTAGTTTAATAGACGGCAGTATTATGGCGCGCGCGGTGAAGTAACTAAAATGCAATTAAATATTTATAATTACCAAAACAATACGTAATTGGTAAATAAATGCTTACATACCGTTAAGGGACTCGTTAAATATGGCAATACAGGAAAATAATTTACTATAATGTTAAAAAATAATTAGGTAATAATGTAGGAAATTGTTTATGATAATAATTAGTATCTAAATGTTTTCGACAAGGATAAATAAAAGAGGCATTTATGAGACATTATATTTTTAACTCATAACTATGCCCTATCGACATTTTGATTCCTATACGTAGCGTCCCGTAGGTGTGGAAAACAGCTGCATCCAAAATCAATCAAAATCAAAATCTTTTTATTCAAAATCAGTACTTAAAGTACGCTTTCTGAACGTCGAGACTACGGCGCCTACCACCGGTTCGGGAACTAACCCGGCGAGAAGGACCGGCGTAAGAAACTCGCACGGGTCCATCTTTTACCTAAAAGATGGAAAATAACAATAACATGTCTTAAAGCTAATGTAACAAACAATAATTGTTTTTAGTTACATAAATAATTGTTACTTAAAACAACATGTTACATATATTACAATGTATTGTAACTTGTTTATAAAATATTAAAAATAAAAAAAATCAAAGTTACATAATTGTAAGTCAAGACTTTCAATATTATTCAGAAGCAGCCTGGCAAGCAGCCATTCTACTCCCAGGATGTGCTGTCGTTAATAAAATCATTAATTTTATAGCTTAAGCTTTAGCACACAAACGTTCTTTTACGACTTTTATAAACTTTTTTATAGAAATATTTTGTACGTTTTCTGGGATTTTATTGTTTGATATTGTTTTGAATTGGAATCGACGCATCCTCAAAAATTACAATGCATGGAAAAATAATTAGCTATAGAGCTACATATTACTTTACCACATCATTTATCGACGTTACGTTCATTCATCATGATTGACTACTCATAAATGAAATATGACACTTAAATGAAAAACCGTCGTCGCTGTTTTTTGTGTTGGAAAATCCTTTTAATGCCATCTTGAGACTTATAACATGATGATCAATACTACGCCATACAAATAAACGAAATATACTCACATGTCCTTACTCCTGATTAACCCAGACATGTGGGGTTAGAAATTGTCATTAGTATTTTGAGACCTATTATCTAATTACGTCAGTGATTCTTAACCAGTGGTTAGCGGACCACTAGTGGTCTTGGAAGCATTTCAAGTGGACCGCGAACCTCGTCAATAAATAATGGACGTAGTTAACAAAAAGGACTCAACCCTCATAAAAGATGTATTTTTTTTAATAATAAATTATTTTTTATAATAATAATATATAAAATAATAATATCTTTTTTTTAATAATAATAATTTTTTTAATTGCAGAAAGCACTGTTACAATGGATGTGTACCTTTGTGTTGTTGTTGTTGTCCCCTCCCTTACGTTGAGTCCTTTCTGCTTAACTACGTCCAATCATGAACTTTAGATAAAGTTATAGAAATGCTACACAAAGATTCTAATGATGGACGGCGACTGACTGACTTTTTTCGAGTGGTCCCTCTGGACTAAAGTGTTGAGAACCTCTGCTCTATACAGTATACTGTACAGCTGCTGTATAATAGAAGTAAACCCAAAATAAATATTTATCATGTACAATACATCAAGTCATAATAATTGTTATGAATTTCCAATGCGTCATATGTTTCATTAGTTTTCCTTTTCTTCAGGAAGGAAGGGGGAAATCCTTACTCGGGACTTACATCTCCATATCCGCTTAGCCTCGAGATTGAAGTTTAACGGACAGACACACTTTTCCATTTAAAATATTAGCATTGATGATATGTAAAATGGGGGAGATCGAAAGAGAGCGAGTTGACGGGCCTGCGTCATTTGGTCGGAGTATGTCAATAGAGAGTATGCATTATAATTATTTCTTTAAATAAATCTATCGTTATTGGAAAACGATGTAGTCCAATTAGTTTTTTGATAAAATTGGAAACAACAAAGTTACAAGCCTTTAAAGTAGTCAGTTAGAAAGAGAGATCCGATATTGATTGTGACGTCAAAGTCTATAAAGCTGCAGACAAAGTTCATACTAAATTACGTTTTGAGAGAAAGTGATGGGTAAAAAACTGAAATCGCTAATATCCTACTTATTTCTCAACAGAATTCAGAGTTTTTTTTGAGATTCTGTATATCTTTACTGTTTTTAAATTCAGCTGAGACCATTTTGCCAGATCACTTTACATGCATTTGTTCTTATCTGGCAAAATTAATGAATATAAAGAATGAAAATGTTCGATATTTTAAGAGTCCTTACCTATCCTACGTCTTAGGCCTCATCCAATGTGCATTTGTCTCGTTCTAACGCCTTGTTGTGGCTGGCTTGTCAACTTACTAAAAGCCAACTAAAATGCAACAAAAATGCTATACGTTTCTGTGCAGCGACGACAACCGCTTCGGTTTCCGCTGCCTGTGTGTCGGTTATGAGGACGCGCCGTTCACGTCGCAACGCCAGGGTCTCGTGGCCTTGGAGATGGAACTGGTGTATATGGGTGCCGCCTGCTCATCACGACTCCTGGCTCCTGACCTGGATATACCGCCGCTTACTTACCGTACGTGTCTTTTTGCCGCCTGTTTGCCGTATCGTTTAAGATAATCGTTTGGCGTGTTTATGTATGGAATTGACATTGTCTAACAAAAAATCACGTGACCTAGTCGTCGTTCGAAAATTTCAATCCGATACAAAAACACGCCAAGCGATTTTCGTAAACAATGTTCATTTGCCACTTGTCTAGAGGGGCTGATAGTTTACAAGTTAAAACGAATTTTATGTTGTTTACATGAAGTTAATAACTTATAATTTAGTTAAAATTTAACTACCTACTTATCTACTTAATACGTGTAAACCAGACATTACGGTCTAATTTGGCCACCATGCCAAGTATTCTGCTGTGAATAAAATATGAAATATTTTAAATTTGACAGTTCATTTACTATTGATTAGTTTTATAAACGTCTAATTGACTTGCTAATTTAGTTTAAGATTAAGATAACCTTTAACAATAAATGTGTCACAGGTTGCCTGAGTTATGATTCTATGAACGTATTTGAGTCATATCTTGGGCGGTCGTGACTGGAATTTACCGTGCAGGTGTCCACACCTGTGATTTGAAAACAATATCAATTAGTTCTCATTACAATAGTCGCAGGAAACTTTGACAAAAACTACTTCCGATTCCGGCCTGTGTGTAACATCTCTCGAATATTCGCTGGGTCTGAGCACAGCGCGCACGGTCGCAAATAAACTCTCGGCGGTCGGCGGAATTCATCGTTTTGCCTGCGTTATTTTGACAAGCACCTAGCGAATAGCTAAACATTTTGAGTTGGTCTATTTCAAGCAATAGAGAACTCTCGTACTTTTAAGCTTATATTCTACTCTTCGTCATTTAAATGTAAGAATCTTGACAATAAAAGTATCACATCAGAATGTCTCTTCTTTATGGTAACGATGTATTGATAGTTTACTAATTTATTACAACTTGTTTGATAAATTAAAACAGTTATTACTTATTGACGACCTCTGTGGCGCAGTGGTTGAGCTTTGGTAGCTCACGCCGGGGGTTTAACGGATTGACGTGGTGTGAAGCGTCCATAGATATTATTATTATTATTATAGTTAAAGATATTACCAAATTGAGGACTCTCCATTCAATCACTCACTCGAGACTGACATATAACAAAACAAAATATATTTTTTCAATTCGTCCGGAGCATACGTCTTTCTACCACCACACTGCCAAGATGTCAAAATTTGTCAGAAATACCCCGCCAACTTATTTCGAACAGAGCATAACACCTGCTTTAATCCACAGCAACAATAATGGAGGTGCAATTGCTGGCGATATCGGCTGGCAACACTGGCCCGGGTAGTTCCGACGGCGATGATGAGAGTGAGGCGCTACTGCTTAGCCGGGGACTACACCTATCGTCGCCGCCCACTGTACACCATGTGTTGGAGGGGCTACCTTTATTGCGGTGAGTGGATCCTCATGTTATAGCCCATGCCCCTTTTGACATGCCGCAGTTCCGTGTTGCGCCCATGTTCATGTAAACGTCTATACAATGCCATTCATTACTGAGATGGTCGGCGTGTTATAAGCACGGGCGACCATCGCCGTGCCATGTGAAAGTTGTCATAGCTGCTCATACATTACAACTTCACGCGGCACGATAACTATTCGGTGGCCACAGTCATGTGGAAAGGGACAATAGGTAACAATGTCAAGTAATATATTACTTTTAGTTGTGGACGCCAGTGAGTGTAAACAAATAATAGAGCGCAGTGGCGTAACTATACCGTCCGAGGCCCGTGGCATATTCGTTTTCGTTCTAATATGTCAATCCCATACAAAAACATGTCAAGCGATTATTGTAAAAAATAATCGTTTGTCTAGGGGGCTGATCAGGGGCCCTTCTGGCTGGGGGCCTGTGACATTTTGCCGGCTTGCCACTATGTAATTACGCAAATGATAGAGCGCAAGAGTTTTAGATTTGTGATATATTTTTTTGCATGGCGGATGATCTATAGTCTATTTGTGTTTAGCAAAAAATTTAGTTCGAAAGCAACGTTATGGTGGGTGAAGGTAGATGCGAATTATTAAACAAAATTTATAACGAAGATGGTCTCTCATACAAAAAACATAATTTTACCTATGTTTGCCTTAGTATGGTACGAAACATGCGAGCTCTACAAAAACCCGCCAAGTACGATTTACTTGGCGGGTTTTTGTAGGTAAATAGGTAAAAATTGTGTTTTTTGTATCTCATACCCACCTTAATTATTAATTTTGTTTAAATTTTATTAGTGGTTAGTAAATAAATGTATAAAGGGCTCTTTTATTTATTACATTTATTTTGGTTCTTGTATTTGTTGTTAAAGCGGCAAGACAATACCTGATCTGTGAAAATTCTCTGTCTTCAGATCTCTAGGTATAACCGATCTTAAGATACAGCCTGGAGACAGACAGACAGACAGATAGATAGACGGACAGACATCAAAGTCTTAGTTTATACTCTTTGGGTACGTAACCCTAAAGTATATAATCAATGTTGGTGCAGTAAAATTATCATTTATTTTTGAGTGCACCATAGCTTGTTTTTTAGGAACATTCAGGACATACTATTTAATATATGTAATAATGTTAATATAGATGTACTTTAATTGAGAGAATATTTATAAAATGAAGTCAATAATATGACACCATGGCAACCGTCCGACTCATAGACTAGTGATAGAGTAATTGAATATATGTCACTATTATAAGTATTATGTATCACATACACTAACCAAACCACCAAAGCAACTGAAAAATGTTGTGGGCTCGAATCCTGCTGTAAGGATTTTATCTGTTGTCTTAGATATTTGATTGGAATCTAATTTCAAATAATCTGTAAAGATAAACGCCATAGTAACACATGTGATGGGGTGAATTTATGAGAGTAAGAATAAGGATGACCTTCATTCTATTCAAGTAGGTATGTTGTATGCTGGAGGTGTTGACTTGAAATTAGTATGAAAGGTGCTAAGGTAAGTTAAAGCAGAGCTGATCAACGTAAGTATTTAGTTGTAAGATAATTATTATTATTACCTTGTCAGTAAACAGTTTCTGTATATAAAATATTTAACGCTTCGCTTTGCTTGTGTATTATAGACTGATAATATTAAGACGCTGAAGAGGATATAAAAATACATAGATACCATAACAGTTTAACTCGCAAGCAGAAAACGAATCGACTTTCGCATAGTATTATATACTAAACAGTAACTTATATGTAATATATACTTGTCAATACTACATAAATACGACATTATGTATATGATACTGTAACTTCTTGATGGAAATTCATGTTACACCGTAATAAAATTCATATGTCACCTGTTGATGATTTAATCAAAGCCGGTCGTGTGAAACAAAATTATTGTAAATTATTAATAGAGTAGAATAAGTGTATGAAAAACCAATTTTATTGCTGTACAACATGGATGGATACTGATAGTTACCAACTTACCATTAATGACGACCTCTGTGGCTCAGTTGGTAAGCGCATTGGTAGCTTAAGCCAGGGGTCGCGGGTTCGAATCCCGCCGTCGGAAAAAAAGCTTTTCAATGTTCCTGGGTCTTGGATGTGTATTAAATACGTGTATCATGTAATAAAAATCTTAAATATGTGTATAGTATAAAAGTATTAAATATATTTCCGTTGTCTGGTACCTGTAACACAAGTCCCTCGGGTACTTAGCACGGGGCCAGACTGACGTGGTGTAAAGAGTCCATAGATATATTATATTATTATTTTGTCATTAAAAAACAGAAAGTTTTCGCAATATTAAAATCTTTCTTTTACTATACTCATATTCGTTTAAAAGGAATTTATGGTATTAAAGATTGCATTATAATAGTTATTTGACCATAACCTCTAGTAGTCAAGAGCGAGCACTGGCCTTGTGCGCTTCTATGTAGACTTAATTGCCTTTGACCAACCCCTCATACACTCGACATAAGGTCCACTTTTAAATAGAATAGCTCAGAAGTAACACATCGCATCGTAAAATCATAACTGTTTGAGTTGTAAATAATGATACATACAGTTCCGTTGAACGATCAACACGAATATAATTGCACGAAATTACTGTAACATCTATAACAGCTGCGTTTGCAGTTTCTAACATTCTGACTTATTTAAATCGTAGATGCGCAAACGCTAGAAATACTACACATAAAAAGGTACGATGGATAACCGAGATAATGGTCACTATTATTGCATAGCTCTTTATGGCATCACAATCGTCAGCGTTTATGGCAATAACAAAATATATCCTGTATACTTCTCAATACAATATCGGTAATAATTTGTATTTTTCCGTCACAAGCCAATGCAGAAAGGCCGCCAATATCACTAAATTATTTTAGAAACTTAAGAGTATTTTTTTTTTTTTGAAAATTAACAATAGGCAAGATGCGTATAAAACAAAATTTAATGAATGCAAATTATTATGATAGTGGGCTTAAAGATATACAAAATGTCAAAAAAATCTCTGAATTCTGTTTAGAAATGTGTAAAATATCAGTGATTTTAGGTTTTCTACCCATCTCTTTCTCTAAAAACGTTATTTAGTATTAACTTGCATAAAGACTTTGATGTCACGATCAATACCGGATCTCTCTTTCTAACTGAGCACTTTAAAGGCTTGTTACTTTATTTGTTTTTTAATTTAATCAAAAAACTGATTGGGCTATATCGACTTTTCAAGTAACGCTAGATTTATTTAAAGAAAGAAAAAAAAACATGCATGTTTCCTATTAGCTCTAGAAGTATATCTTATAAGGCACGCCTTACTTTATTCCCAAAGTAGCATAAAATTATTATCCTTAGATCCTTAGCATAATTCTTCACTGCAGTATTTGTCAACCATGTGTTGCTTTATAGAGTTATGGATGCATCCATGAAAGATGACAATGACAATGATGAGAAAAGAATGACAAAATAACGTGGTATACTTAACGCACACATACTATGTCTTTGTGAGACATCAATGTCAATATCGTATGAGATCACATGCGCCAGATACAATCCTACCATGTCATTTGCTTTTGCTATATGCTAGGCATCCATGCCCATGACAATGTCATGAAACAAAATCCAATTATAATTGACTGTTTGTTAAGAAATTCTATGAAATAGGTACATACAAAACAATTAAGCATAATTTCTACATTTATTAATTAAATATATAACATTCGCTATGCATATTTTACATACAAGTAAACGTTATGTAAACGAATTCGCTGCGCACAAAGAAATGAAAACGTAATCGATTATTTGTACTTTTATATTTTATAGGTCGTTGATTGAGAACAGTTAAATACAAACTTAACTCATAACATCTCGTAATACTGGAACATAACAACTTGGCACAGTTTTAGTCACTGAGGTAGCACACCCTACTAGACTCCTCTCGGAATGTTCTGTCTTTAATTTGTCTTCAAAGTCAATGCACTTCACTAAACACTAAACAATCTATGCTCGAGATCATAATGAACGTACACTTTATAGATCAGTCGTCAGAAGCTCAGCTCTTTCCACCACGATGTGGAATTCCGTCTCCCTGTACGTTTTGCCGTCGGGCATCACTATTTGCAGTTTCTTCTTCTTCTCGTTTTCGCGTCTCAGTATAAAGTAAACTGCGATAGCCGCCGTTACCGCTATGACGAATACACCCACAACCACGAATATCCAAAATGTGTTCTTAAACGCACCACATCTAGTGTCTATGTAAGTGGGGATCGAAATGTAGTGGCCCTCCAACTCGTACCAGCAGTTTATAATGCCACCCTGCTCGCTCAATACACCTCTCCACTCGTCGGCCAACGGACACGTGCAAGTCATGTTCAAATTCAATCCGTCTAATCGGAGCAGTAATGATGTCGTATTGTAAGCGAGCGACGAAGGGCTGAGAGTCGTTATAGTGTTGTTGTCTATTAACAGTTCCTGTCGTCCCATCAGCGAGACCACCTCCATGTCCGCTGTGAACCCAAGGAAGGCGCCGTTTCTGACAGTCGTCACTGTATTATTCCTAAACGTGATCGGACCCCTGGAGCTCATGTGGAAACCGTCCCCGTCCAGCGTGTCTATCGTGTTACTCTCTACTAATATTCTCTTTGGTAAACTAACAAGAAACGTCAAACTGGATAGGTGCTTAATTGAAACACCCTCGACCCGGAAGAGGTTGGTAACCTCCACGTCGGACAGGAACCGGCTGGGCAGAGTGTTAGCCCGGCCCCCGCGCAGGATGAAATTGTTAGTCGTGAACTTCTTGAATGACTGTATCTCTATATTATCGAATATATTGTTAGTGAGCTCTATGGTTTTTACACCGGTAAGACTAGAAAATGCGAATGGCCTTAGAACGTTAATTCTACTATCACTTATGGCTATGTCGTTGACGCGGCCCTGGACCGCGTAAGATGATATCTCGTTGACTGTGCTGTTGTTTATCAGTATCCGCAGCCCGGGGTTCGTTTCGCTGTCCCTGGAGAAAGGATTCCAGGCCAGGGAACGTTCGTTAACGACGACGTGGCTGACGTTGCGTATCTCCACGAGCCGCAGGTGTATGAGATTCCTGACGGTATCCGGGAGGAAGATAAGCCGGTCGCAGCCGTCGATAATAATGGCCGTCGCCGTCGGTGGTATTCGGTACGCCCCGTCCGGTCTGAGAGTCAGCTCCTGAAAAAAAACGCAAATGATTATGATAAATAACTGCAGTCTGGCTTTGTGTATACCTATAAAACCAGTATTTACCATAAAATTTAACCTTGAGTATTGATGCGTAAAAGTCAACTCACTTTGTAGTCACCGGTGCAGTGGCATATGAGCCTGGTGAAGGAGTCGCAGCGACACGCATCGTCGTCGCACGCCGTCGGCTCGGCGCGCTGCGCGGCGCACCGCACCACCATCGCCAGGAGACACCACCAGGAAGCCCAAAGCATCGTAGCTCACGTCACCATCGCACGAACTCTGAAAATGGGCATGTGTAATGTTATTTCTCTGAACTCTTGAATTTGGAAATTGCTGGTTCTTGAAATGTGTAATATTCAAACAGTGGGGTCTGCAGTCGCCAAAAGTAATAATAAATTCTAAAGCTTGTCATAGACAAAACAAAACCCAAACTCCTAGACGGTCGCTGTATTGTTGTTATTGTCATTTGAAACTTTCGACGGGTAATAATGTTATGACTATCCCCCTTGTAGTCGCGCGAAACTAGGCAACGTCATAATAAAGCACGCTGTGGTTAACATGTCTTCAACTGCTCATTATATCCTAACCACTAACCTCGTGTTCCATAAAAGGTAACGGTGTCCAGTAAATTGATGTACAATACCCATAACATGTCTATCCAGTATCCGAGCTTTTGAAGACGCGTTGCTTCGTCGGCTGTGCAAAATTGAAACGAACGTATAGCGATCTGTTACACCCTTATAATGTTAGCGGTCTGGCTGATGGCACCTCAAGTCCCGTCAGCAATCTTACAATACTATATTAGGTCCCCAGCCCATACATTTTCAGTCTCACTCACCGTCTTGCCAGAGGAATCTCTCCATTTCTATATCGTTGTCAAGTTCAAGTTTGTATTCTATTTCTAAATACAACAAAGTGTGTTCTCTGATTATCTTTTCTTATAAGGCGAATTGGGAGGCCCCGTATAACAGATCGCAAAACATACACAGTGAACCCTTACTATACATACCGGAAATCATTGAACGATTTTGATTTTCAGAGCGAACTAGTCTCGGATTACAAGGAATTTTCATTACCGCGCACTAAACTCGTAAATGCAATAGTTCATTGGAAGTACTCGCTCCACTGAAACGATTGTACGCACATTATTGTGACTCAGTATAGGTAACGTTATCGCTACGTTATCAGATAAGACTAGCTGGCTCATGGTACTGTGCTAGCTCGATTTTAGCAAGGCTATCGAAGCTGATAAAATACCGCTAGTGCTGATGACCCCCTCAATTACTAATATTTGTAATTGAGGAGGCTTCACCTTTAGGAATTTGACTGCGACGTGTATACTTTGACCTCTCGCTATCTCTTGGCATAAATGTTGTTTTTGCTGCCGAAATACGAAGTTGTAAACTTATCCTATGGAGATGTGACTGGGACGAGGCTGTGCGGTTTTGTCTTTTTTTTAAATGATATTTAGGGGGTAAGCGAGCAGATGGGTTACCTGATGGTAAGCAACTGCCGTCACACATGGACACTCGTGACATCCGAAGAGTCGCAAGTGCGTTGCCGACCTTTATGAAGGAATAGGGAATGGGAATACCCCTATTAGAGAAGTTGGGCCACCGGTAAACTCACTCACAGAACGAAACACAGCAACGCCGTTTCACGCTAGTTTTCTTTGAGGCCGTGGTATCACTCCGGTCGAGCCAGCCCATTCGTGCCGAGGCATAGCTCTCCCACGGCTATGAGCATACGTATTATGTACTTGAGATAGGAAAATTTCTCATTGGTACACGCCTCCACCGGGGCTCTAACCTGCACCCTCTCGAGTGCGAAGCAAAGGTCTACCCAGTAGGCTAAGGACGCTCAAAAATATTTAGTCTTTAAAAATATTCCATAATCATTGATTGTGACTAAATAAATCTTCGGGCTACTCGTACGTCCACTGAGCAGACACCTTCAATTGTTATAAACAATTTATATCTCTTAGCGAATAATACTCGTGCATTTACTATAGATCGTGCACCGCTCTAGCATTTGTTTGGTTGGCATTTTGTAAGCGTCGCTAACATTCCTTTACCTCCGACTATGTTTAGAGATTGCGGACTTGATATTTATGTTTGAAGTAAGAATGTTATTAATAAGAGGAGAATAACTTAGTGTCTCAAGACTATACTAATTACATTCGAGCACAGCTACTCTCGTAATGACGGCGCTATTCAGCAAGCCTTTGAGTGTAGTTTTGAATGGCGAAATTTATTTATTATTTGTTCTTACTGTCTGGAAGTGAATGGTTCTGAACTTGTGATTCTATTTTCAAGACACTTTGGAGGATTCCTGTGATAAATTCCCTTTGAAAGCGTCCTATTAATTAGTTGTTTCACTCGGGCGGGATTTATGTATTTTTTGTTTTAATTTTTGCCATAATCAAAATATCTCCCTTTACATTTACACTCTATGTAAAATTTCTGACGATTTACAAAAGTTGCACTTGTGATGTTAAGCAAATTAATACACTTAAGACATATAATTAGACATTATCTTCTCAAAACTAAACGGTAATAGTTCGGAGTCGTAATGTCGATGACGTAGGTGATGTTGAAAATTACACATGAAGTGTTTGTCGATGAAGAAACATTTTGTATCGTAATGAGTCAGCATACAAAAATAACAAACCAATTGTACGGGCCACTTGAAAAATTCAAAGTTTAATTTCAATGAAGCCCAAATTTAAGTATATAATCTTACCTAAGATCAAATAAGAAGAAGAAGAACATTTTATATATAATAAATATTAGTTAAATTTTGTTAGGTAATATACCTAAGTATAATCTTTTAAAAAACTACATTACGTAGTGACTAATAAACTTTTGAATGAAACATCTTGATGTGTCACACTTTCTCATCTCATCATCATGTTGATAAAGTTTCTGATAGGCTATCCACAACGTTTTTGATAGATTCTCCAGCACTATCCAGGATTCACTGATCCAGTTATGAAAAAAAAATACAAAAACATTTCACAATATGCCTAAAAGTTATTTTACCTCGTTCGAACGAGAGTCTGAACTCTGATGGTATTTACTTAACAACCAGACCGCATACTCCATTACAATATGGCCAAAAAACTGAAAGGTTTTTATTTAATAACCATGCTTTTAAAACACGTCGCTTACAACATATCCGAAAACAAAGTTTAAAAGCACCTAGTCGACTTTCCAAAAATTGAAAATAATGAAGTTGTTTCTACTTTAATTAAGGTGTCCAAGTTTTCAATAACTGTAAATATACTTGATTGAAAGCCGTTTTGGCTCCGTTAATAACCGTAGGTACTTTGGAAGAAAAATATAATCAGCATGTTTGACTGTATGTACGTTTAACAATAACTTAGCCGATTTTCAAAATTATTTTTTTGTTGTATTATATTTTGCTCGAATTTGGTATATTAGGTAATTTGTTATCCAGTTTACAAAAGTGGTTACATGATGATGGGATCCATAAGTAACCGAGGGAACTCTTCGAATTTTATATGGAAATAAATAGTGTTTTTGGTTTTATAAGAAGCATTCTGAGCAAATTCTACGAAAAGAAAGATTTTGTTCCATGGTCCCGAAGGTGCTAAAAAAACTTTCGATCCCTAATAGATACAAGTTTGGGGTTTTCGGCGTTATTTTAAGAACTGAAATCTTTATTACTGTCATCACGCCATGCATAATCACATTATCCTATTTATACCTTATTCCAATGTCAATTTTAACTGTACATTATAAGTTCTTAATTTTTTATAAAGTTAACTAGTTTCCACACTTAGAATCATTTATTAGCATACATTTCAAGGCCTTTTTGTATCACAAGATAATAGTTTACCTACATCTGAAATTACGTCATGGGTGTGAAATAAGATTTTATTTTTGCTATACATCGATAGGCAAGGTCTTCCTTACGTTATGACTTTGGTAATTATTATATTTAGTTGTAAAGGTAATAATTTTGTCATGATCACTTCATAAGAATGATTTTATTTTGGTTGAATCTTTTAATTAAAAGTAAGCTGCAAGTGTCTTATAAAGGGAAAGCGCTTTATGTATATTTTTTGTTTCTTTTTGTTGAAAATGATTGAAGTTGAAAGATTTAGCCTTAATTTAAAAATGCAGCAGGCACATAATTAATCATAATAGAGGCATAATCTTTTGATTTATAGTTTTAAAATTTTTTATAAATTGCTTGGTTCGCATTATTCACTTTATTCACTGGCTTAATCAACATACCAGTATGCACTGTTGTAATAAAAATTATACCTATTTGTCAATAAACAATTTTGACTTCATACAGTTATGTCATCTTTATTATGATCATATTCTGATTGAAGGTTGCCACTTGTTGTTGATTGTTTACATTGACATAATGATCAGAATCAATTCCTGATATTATAATCAATTTGCGATTGCTACATCGGTCACAACTCACACGTATACATCTTGACTTCTAAGTCCTAGCAGTCCTAGAACAAAAACTTGCAAAGTTTTGTCAAGAAGTTGCAAATTTATCTTTCAAAAATTTGTATGAAGATCTATCTGTTAGTAGCGTGTGAAACTTTTTGTGTGAAATTATTCCGATTTTACAACATTTTTTCATTATTGCTTGGGTCCTTTTTATCGTAACGAGATGTTATATAGCCTATAGTCTTCCTCAATGAATGGACTAACCATCATCTAAATAATTTTTCAATTCCGTCCAGTACTTCCTGATATTAGCACGTTAAAACAAACACACTCTCCAGCTTGATGATTAAGTGGGGACTTTAACATTGCCAGGCGCGTGCAAAAATAGTTTTGAGAAAATTGCTTGTAAACTATAAAAAATATATTTGTGGCAACTTGAAATTTTAATACAAGATTTTCCATCACTAAATATTAAGATTCCGATGTTGTGTATTCATGGACATGTGTATATTTATTGAAAATTGCTTTTTTTTTAGTTTTTCTTTTTAAGTTCCGCTTCTCACCAGTCAGGTCTGCCGTTTCGTATTGGAGTGTAATAGAAGAGATACATGACAAAGTTTCACGTTGCCTCAAATACTCATTCAAAACTGCTACCTCTCAGTTTATGAATAGATGCACTTTAATGCCTTTCAATGTGCATTGGGAGGTAAACGGCAGCCACATTTTGGTATCATTATATGTATTAGTAAATTATGATATATATATATATATAGAGTACAGTTAGCTGTCCATAGTAGAGGATTAATTTCGAATGGCAAATTCAAGACAGACAGTAGGTGTAGTCACGCCAAATTTTGTGTCTAAATATTTTAAACTGGTTTAGTCGAAACCGGTCTCGGGAATGAATACGTATTATTTAGCGATCGCGAAACTTACATCGTTGTTTTTATCATACTTTTTACCTTTTCATGCAAAATTTCTTGACAACATAATGTTCCCAGCTAATCAACTAACACTCTGACTGTTCTGCCCTTTCTTTATTTGAAGCATGTATTGAGTGGTTATGTAAGAATAAGCTATGTATTTATAGAGAACACAACGGTACTTATTCAGTGTAAGGTACTGTGTTACACTAATGTTGTATTGTAACAGCTAACAGTGTCGTTAAACTACATTTTGAGTTGTGTTTGTGTACGGGAAAATTATACGAGAAGACTAGCTTTTATACACATTTTCATTTAGTTATACTTGATTAAATTTTCTCATAATTGAAGACATTTAGGGCCTGTTTCGCCGCTTACGGATAGTATATTTATTTGACAGATTTTCAAGTTTAGTAAATTAGGAGTTTTAGCAATATTCCGCGAAAATTAACCTCAACCTGCAAGTAAAAACGCGGGTTGAGAACCTCGACGCGCGTTTCGCCCCAACACAGGGGTATCCTCAGGATGTGGACTCTACAAACAGCGTCCGTTAACGTGACTTAAACTTTAACAGTAAGCTGTGAAACGGGCCCTTGAAGTGGAATAAGCGAATAACTAACATTCTACAACCTTCAAGTGAATACTCATTTTTCCCATAAAATTTTGATATGTCTTGTAATTAAGCGATTTCATTATCTAGCTTGTCTATCTAGCTGTACAGTAAATCCACATTATTTTCATTTCCAATATTTTTCCTGGTTCTAAAGCGTCTGTTTGCGCAAAGATCTGTCAGTTTTTAAACTGCCGGACTTCTTCCACTTATGTCTTTAATTATTGTCAGTATCGTAACTATAATATGCTGATGAGTCAGGCAAAATGCCACGGGCTTCCACCCTTAAAGAATCCCAGCTCAGAAATATTTTTTTGCATTGTCTAGCTATATCCTGCGGATTCGCTCGCATTAAGAAGTATTTTTATACAAACCTTTATCCCCTATTTTATACCCTTGGAGTAGACGGTATTAAAATATCTATCTGCATGTCAAATTTCAGGCCGATTCGTCTTGTGGCTGTGCTGTGTTACTGAAATAATGTTAATATACTCTGGAAACGCATTGGAAATTGTAATGCAAATCAAATTTGGCAACTAGAAAAATTGGATTGGTTTGGGATATTGTAAAGATGCTGCAACTGCTATTGAAGTAGTCACAAAGACAGACAGACAGACGTAGATATTATGTATGAATTCCTCGTGTGACCCAGTCTCCGGCTAAACGAGTTATATCCACGGTTCACGCTGGACGGTGTTATAATTGAATTAACCCTTAACTCGTCACATCCCGGCTAGTGACACATGATACACTTATCACTTGATTAAGGTTCGAGCAGACTCTGTCGGGTCTCAACGTCTCGTAGCGCAGCGCTAAATCACATTCAATACAATTTGTATGAACGCGTATAGTGTCGGGAGTCGGGTCCAATCGGGCTCTCGGTGCAGATTTTTGCGCTGCTCTCGAAACGTTGAAGTCCCGTAAAGTATGCTCAAACCTTTACACTAAACTCGACTGACCAGAGTTTTTTCCTTAAAAAAATAGGTGTCTGGAGTCCTAATAATATGCTTAATGGTTTATTTGGGTTCTGTTATTTGTATAATATTTGCCCGCGTCGATTTCGGTTTTAGGGTATATACAATAAAAGTATCTTAAAGTCTAAATCAGCGTGTTTTACCTAACCCTATTTTTATACTAAATTTCATAAAAATCCAGTTTCGTTTTTTAGGGACAAACATTCAAACATACAAACTTTAAAATTGAAGTGTTTTTGGTGTCAGTTTAAATACTAGGAAAAAGAGGACAAACTCGCCGTAGAGTTAGCAAGCATTGAGCAATGTTTCGCATTGCTTTGCGTTCCCTACAACTTGAATATAAAGTGAATAAAATACAACTGGCCAGCTTATTTCTGTGCTAGTGTTATAGCCGGGGAGTCGCGAGTGCTGTTTTGTAGTTACTCGAGCGTCGTGGAAACCTAGTACGTTTTGTAGATTAGGTGAAACGTTGACAAAAATAATAAAGAATTTTTTTTATTTAAGCAATGAGATAAGCGCTTATAACTATTTTTAAGGTTATAAAAAAGAAATTTCTTTTAAAAAATTTTTTTGGTTTACATTGAACATTTATTTGACGATTTTAAACAGCTAAGTCTACAAAAAAACCATTTAGTTGAATGTGACATAAAATATCTGGTAAGCTTTGTAATGAAAATAAGAGGCTTTGTTGTTCTACATTATTGCAGGCTTACCTTACATGAGTGCTTTTTAATTTATTTGGAAGTGTTTTTTGGCGTCTTTTTAACCCCGTAAGCCGTCACTTTATCTAAATATGACGGTTTTGACGTCTTTTCGGTACTTAAAAATATTTTTTTTTAGAACCAAACTAAGAAATCAGATTTTTATACCATGATAGCCAAAGACATGTAGAAAGCCGACACTAGCTTAATCTGACACGTTCGAGTAAATCCAAAATCCCCTCTTGGGTTCCCCTACTATAACGGTGATCAACGATCATCGCCGATTATGTCGAGACTTTATAGAACTAGGTAAGGCTGCGTTCACAACAAATTTGTTAGACGTGAAAAGCGCACAGTCTGCGTTCACAGAAGACTGACTACAATTATTATAATATCGTTTATAAGTCTACAAGGTATGGAAAATTGTATACTAAACGCGACTCCGTCCGCGTGGTACCTTTTCTCTTGAAATTTTTCCTGATTTTTTTTTGCTACAAACCTCATGGAGCCCGAGACCTTTCCAACGAATGCAAAACCGTGAAAATCAATTCGTGCGTCCTGGAGTTATATCGTCTGGAAAGAAAACCTGACATATTTTTATATCATACATATAAAAACGATATGTCGACTGGATGTAAACGTAGACTTATTCTTTTATTTGAAAGTTTTAAACAGCCGGGAAAGAAGTAGAGTGGAACTTATATAAACAATGAAGTCACAATAATTCTGTAGAAGCTAAACATTGGTTTCTATTTCAGTTATTGTTTATGTTGTGGTCGTTCTCGAAACAATTTTGCTTACTAACACTAAAGTGAATTTAACATCTCTTATACGACCTCTTAGTTCGTGAGTTCTCAATATTTTTTATTCGTTATAGTAACTTCTGTAATCACTTTATTTATTACTAACTTTTGCTCGCTCGCTTTAAGAACTGTTTTTATTTTAAGAATTATTTGTATATAAACTTTCACCTTTATGTTTTTCACCTATAGTCCCCTTGGGAGAAGAATTTACCAAAATTCTTTCTTAACCTATGTCAATTCAATTTCAGCTCTATCCGTCCAGTGGTTTGTGCGTTTACAGATTACTATAATAGTTGTGCTAAAATAAGCTAATCTTGATATTTTTTTCAAGAAAAAACAACTACGTTCCCCCGACTCCTTGTTAAATCCCTTGATAAGATTTTGTCCAGTAACTACTTAACTGATAATAATTTTTCGGAGATGGGGTCTCGTCGACGGACAGAAACGTGTTCCGGTCGACGCACGTGGTTCCCGGGTAAATATTTACGTGGCGGGAATAAGAGGCTGTATACAAATAGAGAGTGTGTTCACCTCTAACGTTACCTAGACACAGACGCAACAGGTAAATTTATCCCAAAAGTATATTCGTATATTAAGAGGAAAGTTGCGAGTTCAGAGTTTAACCTGTGCTTTCGATGACAGTGAAGGGTGGTAAAGGTCCACCTTCTATATTATAGTTGACGTAACGCATCAGAAGCGGTGTCATAAAGTCTCAGAAACCAGACATGAGGCCCTGTTAGCACTGCAAATTTTATTCGCGTAAATTTATTCATCTAATTCGTCGCCATATGTGTCGTTCATTTTTATTACACATTACAGTGTTACAGAAACATTAGGTAGAATCTGCGCGAAAAAAACCGTAGCGCGGACTATCCGTTAGTTACTTTTGTTAATATCAATTGTGGCGGTACCCACATTAAGCGTAATAATACTGCATCGCGCTATTAAAGTTTTCGAAACACGGCGTTATAAATACGACAGCTGAAATATATCACGTGGGCTTCGGCCTGACCGGGTATAACACCTCCCTCGGTCGGAAGATCTTCCTTTGGCCACCATGCACATTCCCACACCAATATTTTTGATAACTTGATAAATTCTTCTCCGAAATTTAATAATTTGTCTGAGTTCCAGATTAAGTGTCTGTAGTCTTTAATCCTGGTTTAAAACTAAATAGTTATTCTACCTGCTCTGTTCACCGAAATCGGGCAGCAAGTGACGATTGAAAATCGATCGGCAAATATTTGTTTTCGAAATGATCATTCGGTGTTAATGTACTCAATCTGCATCGTGTACCGAGTACTGAGATGCCGCGAGCATATCGGCATTTGACACGAGAATGTCGGCATTTCAGACACGAAAATTGAAATGATAACATCGCCAATTCATCGGGAAATCATTTGGCATTATCGAATCGGATTCCTCAAATATATTTCATGTCGGTCACAGTTGTCTTGTGCATTGTGATATTTCACAATACATTCGACAGAATTTTATACAGTTTTTGTGGTTTATTATATTATTATTACTTACGCACAAATACTTTATATGTCTATTGACGCAGAAGTACCTTTGTATTAAAAAAAAAACTTTAAATTTTGCAGAGGTACTAGGTAGGTGTAGTGTGTACTTTACTCATGATCTTAAAGATTGTGGTAGTAAATATGTTGTATAGTATCCAGTGTCCATACTAAAACATTATTATCATTTGTTTGAAAACTCTTCACGCTCGAATCGTGGAGGAGATTTTACTGAAATTTCGTATAGAGATACAGACGAGCAACTACATTCAAAGAACACTTTATCCCAGAAAGTTGTACAGTTTCCCTGAGGCGGTTTTTGGCGCAACAGTATTGCAAAGATTCAATCTCAAATAAAACCTATAACCTTAAAAGAACTATAATTTTTTTCTCGTGTTCTGTTTTTCATCAGAATCAATTACTACAGTTAAGTTCTAAGACATGAACATCAAACAGAATAAAAATTATAATACATAATATCTTTCTTTCGATATTGTTTATATTATAGGTCTTAGGTATTTATTTGACCTACTACGTAGTTGATATAATTAATTAAAATAATAATTAACAGAACATGATCTATGCTGAACACATGATTTAATTAAATCTTATAAATTATCTCAAACAAGTTTTATTATTATAATTTTTATGACATTGTTAAATAAATATTAGTTTCTAAGGTTATCACATAGTTTTATTACATGGTATCAACATAAATGTTAAAAATCTCAGAAAATCTACTTTTGCGAATCATGTACCAGCTTTTAAAATCCTTTGGTAAAAATATAATTGATAACCTTTTGATTCCCGCAAATGCTTTGATAAGTCTTAATTTAAAAATATAAAATTCCGATTTGTACGAAACTCTACCAATGCTCTACATTTGCCGAAAACGAGATAGTGAACCTTCGTTTTTGCCCCTATATTGTTTAGTACAAAAAAGGAAACCACAACGTTTTATACCTACCGAATATAAAACAAGTTTTTACGTAAATTTAATTTGATTCCTTTCCGGACGACCATCGGCGTTTCTATTCACCTGTATAAAGTTTCAAGTGTAAATCCGAGTAAACAGTAATTTTATATTGCACGTGCTTTTCCCGCGTTTTGATATAATGCCAAGTTCTCGTACAATACCTATGTTTACATGTTATGTCATAAAATAGGTAACAATACCTCACGAGTCGAGGGCGGCGTAAAACATGGCTCGAGGAACAATGGCCTTTTACACACAAAATAACATTTCCAGTCTAATGATTTCATGCAGAAGTAATTAGCGGTCGCGTGTAGTGCGATTTATATATGTCGTCGCGACAAGCGTGCGCTCGCGGCGGTGTGCGCGGGAGTGACTGGGGCAGGTCGCAGGCTGTGTTGCCAGCTCAGAGGACCTAAATATTACCAACTTATATTAAAATAAAAACTATAGGCATTTTAAGTAAACTGTAGGCATTTTAAATATCTTTACCGTAACTCATCATTTCAGCACTACAGGTATTTTCAATGTTACAACGATTGATGAAATAATTAATTAAATGAGAAATCAAACTGTGTTTTTCGTTTAATTTCTTATTTCTGTTATGCTCAAGTTTTTTCTTTTCGCTATATCATAGGCGTCAGCGGCTCATTATAACGATTACTGTATATCTATGTATACCTAATATTTTATAGTATTTCTTTTAATTTTCGCAGTTTTTCGAAAGCTGTTCATAACTCTTGCCATTGATAATCGATGGCATTTGCAAAAAAGCAGAATGAGTAACACTATGGGCCGTAATTTAAGTTAGCGCTTAATAGTAAGAGCACAATCAAAAAAAATTTTGAGATGAATTCATGATTCGGGTGGATTTAAAATACGGTCCTAAATCAGGTAACAGTGGTATAAACGTGAAAATCGTAAAGCTATTAGTAAATATGAGGCTGGTAACACTGGCAGGAGTCGCGAGTTCGCGGTGCGACCTTCATCTCGATTCTCGCACAGAATAGTGCTGCCAGACTCAATAAAATTATGAGACATTAATGTCGCCTTTGTTTGATAAATTAATTAGTAATTTTCCTAATGTGACTTATTACTTGTCGACTTTATCATCTTACGTAGAGTTTCTTTAGCGGTAAGTATTGAGTAAGTTTTATACCTCGAATCCTGATTTGTAGTTTATGCTTTCCAAACGGCGAATCTAAGTAAAAAAAATGTTTCAAATTCTGTGCCTATAGTCACATAATTTTAATTATAGTTTCTTGTAGGGTTCGTAATTTTTCCGTGTCCTATTTCGTTTCGCAATGGTATGGTAACGGTTTGCATTTGTTGCTCGGATTAGCTTTGGATTAAGGTTCATACGTAATAAGCAATTCGAATTTCGATCTAGCACTATTACTATGGTTATTTAAAGCGTTAGAAGAATAAAACTGAGATCATGCGCGTCCGTTGCCTAGAGTAAGTAGACTTAGGTCGGTCGATGGTCACTCGTAGGAGAGTACTCTTTTCCCGATCCAGATTCCCGGGTAGAGGCGTGTAGCAATGAGGCATTTTCAAATCTCGAGCACATTGGCGGGTTGTTTCTTTTAAGTATCACGTGGACTAGGCAGACTTTGTTGTGAGAATTCTGTATGCGCTTGTGCAATCACGCGGTCATTTATGATCCTGTCCAAAGCGCTACACATATGAAGAGTATTTACTCTGCTATGAAAAACTATATAAATTCACAACTTTGTGAATTATCACCACAAGAATTTCTAGCCTTACGTTAATCATCGCCTGCCATGTCTTAGCCTTGCACACCACCAATAACTATACGTTTGAAAGTGTCAAATCTGCACGAAAAAAGATACTCTTCCTGTAAGCTTGATTTTTTTTTCAAATTTAGTTTTTCATTGTAAAGTTTCGATGAGAACAACTACGTGACAGGTCAACCGAGAAGCAAGACTAGCCCGTACAGGTTAGGTATATATAGGAAGTTTTTAAGTAGACAATAGCTGGAGGGAGAGCTAATGACCGATTTTAGTTACATAGAAAATATTATCTACTTTAGCGAGGAAACTTCCTAAATACCTAACTGGTACTAGGTAGTTTTGCTTCTGTGGAAAAATTAAACATCCTGTCCCCGACTGCTAATAACTCGTTGACAAATCCTCGAAATCGTATTTTTGCTTCAACAAAAAGTTTTCGCAAGGATTAATTAAAGCTTGTAAAAGCTTTGCATAAAGCACTAGCTTACAAAACTTGGTCTAGAAATGAACGTGAAAATAAATAATGATAGAACATCAAATGAACGGGCGAGTTGATTTCGAAACAAAAATAATAGCACGGGTCTCTGTTTCCAGAATACAAAGCTGTTACATATTGACATATTTCCATTTTCTTGTCTATTTCGGTTGCGAAATGCAATGCAGACTAAGCTTCGGCTTCGTTTGATGGGTAAATGGGATTGTTACTTGTAGACGTACGTAATATACTGCTAAAAGCTAGTCGCTCAGTGCACCGAACTGTATATTTATATAGTGCTATAGAGAAGGATATCTTTGAAAGCTGTAATGTACAAGATAATTTAGCAAGTACCGTCACTATGAAAAAATTAAAATGTATACCGACTCTAGATTTATTTTTAAGTTTTCTTACAACAGTAATTTTTATCAGTACCAGCTGTTGTTTTTTATATATAATCTGAAGAGCAATAAAATCCTTTTGTTAATCTCGGTAATTAATGGGTGACGCGTAGGGTCGCGGCGCAGTGCTAGTTCAAACGGATAAATTGATAAAATCAAAGAAGCCGCGTGCGACGCGGAGGAAATGCAGCGGCTACGGCCATATCACTAACGAGATATGAATTTGATCTTAATTTCGTCGTCATAAAGGTCACGTTAAATGTAATATAAGTATGAACGGAGTATACTCAGAACTATCGCATTATCACCGCCGTGTTTATACAATACTTTCTTCTTAGAAATATCAATGTTCAGATGAAAGGGCGCTGAGGAATTTATTTATCTCTATGGTCTTTGGTTTTCTACCAGCTTTTGTACGACGGTTATAGTTTTATGTATTAATTGATGTGTATTTCAAATTCGTTGTCTATTTATTAACTAAAATTGGTAAATCTGGAAAACGCAGGATCATTATAATTTTTGACGTGTCGCAATAATTAAAGATATTAAGTTTTAGCTAGTCAAGATATTATGTTTTAAATAAATTTAAGATATAGTACTTAGTTAAAATTTGGTTTAAAATTGTGACATACCTGCCAATAGCTACATATTACAAGTTGCAACAGGTCGCAGCGAACCTGATGGCAACTCCTGATAAACGAGCGCTCGCATAAATGATTCAGAAACTTTCTTTGCATGATTTTTTAATTGAGGAATTTCAGATACCGTTACATGCACAAGTAAAAGTTACTGCGGCTCAAAAATGTCTGTAGTGGCCGCCAGAAAAACAGTGTTTTGTTTTGAAACATTTGTTGATATTAGTACGAGCTATATTATATTTTAAATGGGGATTTTTAAAAATCGAACGTGGAACTCGCTTCCGTGTGTTTATCTATTAAAATGGAATAATTCGTGAGCATGGTTTTTATATACAAAAATAAGATTTTCCCACAGTTTGCAGTTCGCTCACTTTAAATGTTGGCCCCAGAAGGTAAAAATCCTCTGATCACTTAGGTATGCCCCATATTTAGGTAGTGTATATATAATCTATCGGTCAATCATCCTTGTCTTTTTTATATTCATAGATTCAAAAGATCAAGGGAAGTTGAAACAGAGTCAGATTGCGGATCTAAGTAACTTTGTCGATTCATTTCAAACCAAGTCACGTAACGTGGAATAGGTCCACCAACTGGCTGTGTTTTGATTTCCTCCATAATACATTAAACATAATATTATTAATCTTTGTACCGTGCTATTGATGCAAGAGTTAAACATCAATACATGAAACTCTACTGTTTATATGAATATTGGGACTAGTACTGTAACTTTAACTTGTGAACATTAAATTTTATATTGCACGTACACGAAACTTAATTAAACACGCCGCTTCCTGGCTCCGTCTAAAATAAGAATTTTACTGCGATAAGGTCATAGACTTTTACATTAGGCATACCAAGAATTTACTTTGAACACCGTTTGTAAGATATAAAATTTTAATATAAAATAACAGATGACGAAATCATATTCAAATTTTTAATTTTGGAATAATAAAAACGCGATTCGTTATTATTGCCGTTCGTCGTTATAATGCTTATACTACAAGATCATCGATGCTACAGCCCTTGCTCATACACATAAATACAATCCATCATCACATTCAACATTTCGATGCTTAACTGCCGCAACCACGTATCTCAAAAATGGCTATAATTGATTAGACAAACAAAACTGATTATATTTTTTTTTCTTAGTAATTGTACAAAACTATATATGAGGTTATTTGATAAGTTAATCTTTACCTATCGAATAACTTCATATCTAGTTTTGTACAATTACTAAAAGAATTAATCAGTTTTTTTTGTCTAATTAAATATAGCCTAAATTTTTGATATACGAGGTTGAGACAGTAAGGCATCGATTTGTAGTCTTGTAGTATACAAGATTATCAGTGTCATAGCCCATGATCATACACATAAATAAAATCCATCATCACATTCAACATTTATTTCATTGCAACATCCTTGGAATAACACCATGTGTCTACGCCACAATCAGATAAAATATAGTCAGTAAAGCTTATTATACATAAAATATAAGAACATTGGTACGTTGCGATTTTTGAAAATCTTATCGCAATCTGGCCAAGTACAATAGTAATTTGAATAAATACAATTTATTAATAATAATCTAATCTCATTTTTTTTTGTTGCTATCAGTCAGCATTTTTCATTGCAATTCGAACACTTGTTAGGTATTTATTTATCATAATTTATTTATTGGACAAAAATACTAATATATTGTATTAGTCACATAGCTTAGTGCTTTAATATTCACCTAACTTTAGGAAGCATTTATACATACAATTAAATATCACTAAGTTTTATAATATGAAATGATTGTCATTCACACATAACTAAATGCTTTTAATTTATGAGATTTTCGCTAACTAAATTACTAACGAGTTACATGAAATAAAATAATAATTTGCCATCTCTTTTCTCTACATAAAATTAGAAATTATTTTAAAGTTAGAAAAAACTATCGAGCACCACGGGAATATAACCTTCGAATTTAACTGACCAATGATATAAGTAATATTTGAATCCGTATAGCTGCAAGGATTTAAATCATGTTTATAAGGTACGCATTTTCATTAATGAATTAAAATGATCTTAAATATGCCAATATTTATAATGTCACTAGCTGTTGCCCGCGACTTCGTCCGCGTTTCCCCGTTTTCCTGCTTACCTCTTCAAATTTTTCCTGAATTTTCTTCTTCACGGAGCCCGAGACCTTTGCAACAAATGAAAAACCGTGAAATCGGTCCGTGCGTTCTGAAGTTATAAACTCAGAAAGGAAAACTATTTTTATATAATAGAAAACACAAGAACATGACCCACAGAAGTATAAGGTCTAAATAGGTTTTATATTAAAAATTACGTATAGAAATATAGTCTTTATAGTCTAAAGTCAGTCACTAACCTTAGGTAGAGTTAATATCGGGTTAACGCTAGAAAAATATTATTTCAGTCAAGATACAAACAATTCTAGAATTTGCCGAAAGAGAAGTAGTTTTAAGGATAAATAAATATTATCGTTGAAATATTTGTTACAGGTAACTATTATTTGGTATTCGAGTGCTACCGCCATAAACATAACTCAATATTATTCTATTTTATAATTATAATATAGACAATGAGATGTGCATACAAGCATTTTTGCTCTTATTATATTAATAATATATTACAACATACACAGACACAAGCAACTGTAGTTGGCTAAGTAACTTAACATTTACTTATCTATAAATTATTTACAAAGAAAACTAGAACAATGTCTGGCATTACGTATTCACGTATCAAATCAATTACATTAATAATATAAACAAAATAATATCACAGCAAAGAAATATTCGTTTAAGCGATTGTATCGTAGTTAGTAACATGTGCGCCTTCTGATCCAGCAAGGATTTTCGTAAATACATTTTGAGGAAAATCTTATAATAACGCGTAGTGATCAAGTGCTCAGTGGAACCGATACGACGGACCTTCTCCTAGATAGGTATTGGGCGGTTTCTCTGGTAGAGGCCTGTTAATCATTTTTCCAGAATTATTTGAAGTTGTGGACTTGTTTGATTTGATAGTTGATATGTTTGGTTGTGCACCAGATATTGAGCTATTCAATGATTTAACAGGCGAAGCAGTTCCACTCGAATTCATTTTCTCTCGAACAGCCTTCAGGTACGGTCCTCGAGGGATGGGCTGTTCGGCAACTAAATCTGGAATAGCACCGAGCAAATTTTTTCTTTCCTTATCAGAATTTGTTATTTCTGTGTAAAGATGTACTGCAAAATCTTTGGGTTCAAAATATTCATGAGCCAGGGCAGTCTGTCTATTATATGGCGACAGGGGCATTAATTTATCGAGCGAGGGGGCTCTTGTACCTATACTTATCATTTGCTTTTTATTTTTACCAAGCCTTGGGGCAGTGTTTTGATATGGCAGTTCGTAGATATTTTCCTCAACATTTATGAGCGTAGGTGTGTTAGTGTTACAGCTTTCTTCAACTTTTATAAGTTCGTATAAATGTTCTATCATTTCTCTGGCTTCTACATAATTTTCTGGATCCTCGAGCTTTTCTTTTAAATTTTCCAATAATTCTTTTGTTAGTTCCTCGGGCAAGGTTTGAGTTGTTTTGTTTTCTGTGGCGACAACAGTTTCAGTACATTCGCTAGGGATTGCAGTTTCTTGAATCATAGCATCCTGTACACGTGGCTCATTTAGTCGGTGGCGCTCGGAATACTCATTTACAGATAATTGAGATATACTTCTAGCATTATCGAGTCCACTGTTCGCTCCACATACACATAATCTATCACAAAAAGTTCCGCAAGAGGAGTTGGAAGACAGTAAAATATTTTTAATCTTTATACAATAGCCGCGACGTCTCATCCACCTTATAAAACTTATAAATAACACTATTATGATGCACCCCAATGCTGTTACAATTACTATACCAATCACTTTTTTGTCACGTTCACTTAAACCCTCCTGTCCATCCTTTTTATGGGGAAATCTTGGATTTTTTATCTCAGCCTCGCCGAACACCTTTGACTTGAATTTTTCACATTGAATTGTTGTTTTATCATGGCACACATTGTCGAAAAACTTTTGAAACAACATGTTCTGATCAGGAACATTAAAACACCGTGCAAATATTTCTTCAACAGTACAATAACTTTCTGACTCAAAAGGTTGAGCAGAGTCAATGCTAAATCCTTTAGCTAACCAAGCACTAATGTTACAGTAACAGGGTACTCCGAAATAGTTATTGTGATAAATAACACTGTCCTGATACATCTTGTAGGCTGGACCTATGAAGCTTAGACTTCCGGAGTTTATATTTTCTATTTCATTTTCGACAAATATTAATTTTTGAATTCTACTTTTCGGGGTCATGATCGCATTCTGTGCCAACTCGTCAAATGAGTTGCGTTCCATTCGTATCTCGTCAGAGAACCACAGTTCGAATCCTCTCTCGTTAAAGATCTTGAACACGCTGTCAACCATATCAACTGCAGTTACAGTTGCGTTGATTGCGCCTGTCTCGATATTCTCGAACCTGAAAGCAAAAATACATCAATTTTATAGCAAAAAATAAACTTTTGATGTATATATTTCTTCTTAGCTCACAGGACACGCTATACTGACCTTGAATTTGTCAAGTTCAATCTGACAATAGCACATTGGAAAGCTTTAGATGCTATTTGGTGTATTTTGCATCCGTAGAAGTGCAAATTGTTTATAAGTGAAGTGCTGATAAACGCATCCGCGTCGATAAGTTGAAATGAGCAATTCGTAGCCATGACGATGTTGTATGTGTTGGCCGAGAATGCTCCGGCTCGAATCGCGTGGACGTCCACCGACGTCATCGAGATCAGCGCAGCCGACGACCCGAATGTCTTTTCACCTATTTCTGGTACTGTTACGTTTTTCATCTCGATCTGAAAAAGATGTGTTTTGTTAATATCGCTGCGAAATATGATTACTTTCGAATTGCGCACAATTCGTCAATTTATGTTTATATGTCTTTCGCCTTAGCTGATGCTTGAGCAATATCGCAAGCGCTGAATTTTGATACTAACCGATAATCCCGCTCCGTGTTCACCTATATTGCCGGCCGTCGGGTCCAATTTGAAAGCCCCCGGGCCCAGCTGCAGTTGCTTGACGTCGTCTATGTTGATGGACAGCAGCCACGAGAAAGCCTCCCTCTCTATCTGCACGTGTCCGCAGTTCCGAATGTGCACAGTTAGCGGTCCTGAAACGAATACAACGTGCGTTTATATTAAATACACTACGGCGTTCGGTTTATTTTTGTTTGTTACTTTTGAAAGATCTCTTCCGTAAGCGCAACATGTTCAAAGCACGTGCAGTCTACCGCGTTGCCACTATAGACCGAAATACTCCTATTGTCTACGGAACATTCACTTGTTATTAAATTCGGTTTGGCGTGAGTCATTATCCTGTAAAACACGAATACCGAGTGCGGGGAAATGTATATTTTTAGATGTATGCTGTTGTCCGCTACCGCTATTTGCTTTTGAAATTTCTGAGCATAACGTAGCTTTGCAATCTTAATTTAAGCCCTTCGTGTAAATAATGTTATTAGAAAAAGTTGATTTCTGTTTTTTAAATACAAAATTAGTTTTGATTCATATTCTTAAGAAGGACGAAGCTCTTACTCTTAAAACTATGACCATAGAGTTTTGGCGGGGATTTCAGAGAGTGACGTTGTGAGTTTTGTATTTTTTGTTAAATTTGTGTTATTTCGGTTT
>JAOTAV010003920.1:0-31679 GCA_026546445.1 Cyclargus thomasi | reverse complement strand
ATATTAATGTATGTTCAACCATAGCTCCGGCGTTTGTGTATAGGGTATTGTTCCGAATAGGTCCCATATTCACCATATTGGTGGCTGATGATGGGAACCATGAGTTATCGAGGGGACTCCTCGAAATTTGTATGGAAACATATAGTGATTTTGGTTTCCCTAGAAGCATCCCAGGTATACGTTAGCAAAAAGTAAGATTTGGTACCAAGTCGGTACCAGTCAATAATTTAAATTTAGACAAATCATGCCGTGTTAGCTGGTACCGACTTTAAAATAATGAAGATTATGTACGAGATCGGCTGATGCCTCACCGAATTCTGAAACAGGCTCTATTAAAGAATAAAATTTATTTAATACTTCTTAGTTTCTTTTGTACTATTTTAGTTTTTTCATTTGGAAGTCGGTTTTAATTTTTTGTTAAAAAATAATAATTGTGGGGACGATCTACTAAGTTTTATATTTTCTGGTTGTCAGGCTAAGGCCCAGTATCTTTCTTATATTGAGAAAAGCCCAATATATGATGTTATTCGATGTTATGAAGTGGAAAATGAACTTAAAGAATGATATTTGCAAAAGTCTTATCATATGAATCATATAATTTTAGGATTATTTTTTTATCAGAATATAATAAAACATTGCACATACAAATGCTATTGGTTAATCTTCTTTGACTCTGATGTTCTCGATGTTAACCAGAATACATCGGAAAATTTTATAACTTTTTCTATTTTTTATTTATTTTAATTTAATTTTACATTGTAAGTAATGTGACAAGTCTATGTAATGCGGGTTGCGATATTTTCTGAAATGGAAAGGCAAGTAAATTAAAATTGAAAGAAAACCTACGACAATTTTATTTCCAAAAGTTCAGTTACTCGTCCCTTTTCTAACCCCACAATTTTTCAAACAGCTCAACCGATTTTTATCAAACATATCTAAGAAATAATATCTAATATAAAAAAACTAATTTAAAATCACTTCATTCGTTCGAGAGTTTTCGAATCGATCGAGCGTTCGATGATAATTGATACCACGTAGTGGAAGACAGACACACACGTTAAAAATAATTGCATTGCCACATTACGTCATTGCAGTATCTTTCGGCTTATGACATGTACCATAATAAACCTTAGAATAAGATATCATAAACACTATTAATTCTTCATAGTAGGAGATTATGAGGCTTTCGCGCGGTTGTAAACAAAATTCAATTTTTTTCGGTCTACTTCAAACACAAACTAATAATAACTTGATTTAAATATCAAATGATAAGCAGAGATCTTAAATGCCGACAAATGCGCTTAGCAACTTTATCAAATTTCATGTAAATTTTGATATTTATATGCATAATACAAAAATCTCATGTTTATCAGCTATCGTCGGTATTGAATAGAGGAAATTATGCAAATAGTTTATGCCAATTTGATTAGAATAACAAATTATCTGTACTTACACAAAGATCTAAAGTTATGAGCAAGAAAGAAAACAAAAATTCTCTCCACCAAGTCGCAAAAAGCTTTAGGGCACAGTGCTGGCGCCCAAAACTGACTCATGTTATTTACACACAGTTAGTAAGTCCAACCGTAGTCGATGCAACGGTACTGGGGGTTATTATGAACTCTTATTCCCATATATAAATTGTAATTATTACGATTTCCGGAAGTTAGATTTTAGTGATACGACAAATAAATAACTATAACCGGTTGAAGAGATTTTTTTTATTTATTTATGACTGACCATGGACTTTTTTCTTTCAGTCGTATAAATTTCATATAAGGGATCATAATACCAAAATTTATGAATGATGGTTTGGGCATGAACTGTCTGGAAATAAGAGGTCATAATAACCTCCCTGGGAGGTTATTACGATTTCCAGTATGTACTGACTTGAAATCAATTTACATGATAGCAAGGTCAGAGTTCCGAGTGCGGGTTTTTTCTTACATTCGACCGTGAACGCGTTTCGAGTTTACTAAGATTTTGTATGGGATTTATACATCTGACCGTGAGCATCACTAGGTGGCGCTGTATACTCCAAAGTCGCCAAAATTAGCTAATCGCGCGGAAACCGTAGATTTTTTCGGGACAACGTGTATCCTACATACTTCCTAACGAATCCATACTAATCTAGCGAAATTGGTTCAATTGTTTAGGCACGGACAGACACACTTTTTCATTTATTATATTAGTATTGGTATGGATGTTAGTACAATTATTAGGATGGAAGTATGGATAAAATAAAAAAGTGAGTTTAAATATACGTTTATTCTGAGATACGATTCAGTTTAAGCTTAATTTTATTATCCATTTTGATTATTTAATGCGTTGACAGTAAGTAAACGATTGCCAATATCGCTTAGCACTCCTACTCCACTGCGTTGATCAACATTTGTCGGACTGTACACGTACGTGGCGCTTGATAACTTCACAATGGACAGAAGGAAAACTGTCAGGAAACTAAGCTGAAAAAAAAAGTTTCTGTTAATAAAGATAATATTACAATACTAACTGTGACGCCTTTTGTATCACTTATATTATAACAAGTTCTCAAGTTGTGTGTATAAAACTGTGATTGTGCACAATAAAGTATATTTTCATTTTCATTGTGATCCCCCGGTGTGACACGCGGCTAACAGGAAAATTTTAATAATGTTTTTTCCTGCAGCAAGAAGTTTTCATTGTTTTTAATATGTATTCCACTATTCGGGGCGAAGACAAATCTAAAATTTCGGTTCGGCAAATCCCGAGTTTACAGTTTTGTAACAAAGTATGTTTATTTTTTATTTATAAAGATTTGTTGCAAGGGACGACCTCTATGAAAACTTTAGTTTCGGAGTAGTCTGACAATGTACGACACGACATTATGTACGAGATTAATAATAATTCCATTTGAAACCAAAGCTTCTGTAATAATTGACTTTGTACTATTAATTAAATAAAAAATTTTTAAATTATCAGTTATTAAAGTTTATATACATGGAATTTTTATTTTTTGTGATTATTACACAAGTATTAAGTTAACGTTCCGACTCTCGCTACAAGCAGCCGTAACACATAAAAATCAAATAAAATGCCACTTCATGACATTAGGAGTAGGTTTCACTTTGCTCTTCAAGGCAGCCAAGTCATGGGCTGCTAGGCAAATGTCATTAAAAAAATGAAACATATTGCTTATGTCATAAAGTGGCTTTTTAATTTAGTGTAGGTAACGCGGCTGCTCGCAGTGTGAATCGGGACGTTAACTTTAGCACTACTACATAGAAACCCGATAGAAAATTTTAAAACTATCACAAAAATAGAAAGAAGCTACTGATACACGGACTGCTCCTGCTTGTAACAATAACAAATAGCTTAACTAGTCAAATTGTATTCAAATATTGGACTTACCGAAAGGAATCGCATCTTTAATTATTGTTTTCATATACTTAACTAAATGAAACGAAAGTGTTACTTATATATAAAATTGTAGAGTAATAAAAATCCGATAAACTATAATGGATAATTAAAAAATCGTGATATTCGTGCCTTTTTATTATTTATTATTGGCAAAAGTAGAGATTAAAATAGTCAATAATATTATCATGCAACTAGATGATGCCCGCAACTCCGTTGCGCTAAAATAAGTTTATCGCTGGGAAAAACCGTATATTTTTACGGGATAAAAAGTACCCCTTCTCCAGCCCCCAACTAACTTAACACAAAAAATCACGTCATAAAGTTACTCCGTTGCGACGTGAAGAAAGGGCGTACAAATAAACACACTTTCCCATTTATAATATTAATATGGATACGTTTGCAAGTGTGTATGTCTGTCATAACATAGAGGAAAAAGGAGGAGGACGCTTTAGTTCGCTGCATTGGTTTAAAGTTTAGAGGGACATAATGGCAACACTAAGTAAAATAATAAATTCTATAATATTTTCAGGCATTTATCGCAATGGGTCCGTTTCTGCTCTCTGTCGGCGCTGGGGCGACTTCGGGGTTCTCCGCCATTTTGATTCCACAATTGCAACACAATAAAGAAGGATTAAAATACTCAACTGAGATGATTTCTTGGCTAGGTATGAAACCTTTATAAAATGCATCAAGGCCTACATGCGTTTTAATTTTTATTCATTTGATGGCTAGCTCCAGTGAAATGTAAATTAATGTGCTAATGTAACTAAACAATTTAGTGATAATGTCTTAAACATAAGACTTGAATTAAAAAAAAATCTATCGTGTTACATTCGAGTTTTACGACACTTTCTGCTATCCATCTTTTTTACCTTTAATTAAGCAAAGGGATAATGTTATAGTTGAATCTCATAATATTTTTTGTTTGAAACTGGCGCACAAATTATTTATTAAATTTTTCTATAAAAAATCGGTTTAGCCAACAGAGCTTAACACAGAAATATTGTAAAGTACACATAAAATACATGCATGCAGTTTATTTAATAAAATAGGTACTATCAACTTGTTAGTTTAATGTAATTCTCCTTTTTCAGCTGCCATGGCGTCCCTGGCGCTATTGTTCGGCAACATGATTTCCGGCTATTTGATGGAGAGGTTCGGCAGACGAACCTCGCAGATCCTGCTCTCCATGTTCTACATCGGCGGATGGACGATCATCGGGTTTGCTGGAAACGTCTACCTGATATTAGTGGGAAGATTCATAACCGGCTTCTGTCAGGGCTGGCTCGGTCCGCTAGGCCCAGTGTTCGTCGGTGAAATAAGCTCGCCGGCCTACCGTGGACTATTTTTGGCCGCCCTCTCTCTATGTATCGCGTCCGGCGTCTTCATCTCCCATTTATTCGGAACGTTCATGCATTGGAAGTACGCTTCGTTCCTGTGCGGAGTGTTTCCATTGATCGCATGTATCATAATGTACTTCGCTCCCGAGTCGCCGGCCTGGTTGGCGTCCAAAAACGAGACAGAGAGATGCATAGAGTCGTTCAAGTGGTACAGAGGAACCAGTCCGGCGATGAAGACGGAATTGGAAAAAATGCTCGCGGAACAGAGTAAGAAAGTGCAATCTAAGAGCAAGCTGAAGACGCTTTCGATGAATATTAAAAAGCCCGAATTCTGGAAACCTTTGGGTATCATGATCGTCTTTTTTATAATCTGCCAGCTGTCGGGCGTGAACGTAGTGAGTGCGTATACCACAGACATAATGGAAGTGATTCTAGGTAGCAAAGTGAAGAAATACACGTACTCCGCCATGTTGGCGATCGACGTCCTGCGGGTGGTCGCGTTAGTCATCGCCTGCATCATGCTAAGAAGGAGAGGTCGAAGACCCATGGCGATCTTCAGCGGTGTCCTCACGACATTATCGCTAATGATACTCGCGTCGTACTTGTATCTGATAGAGATTAAAATAATAAAACATATCTCGCCTATATTATCATTGGCCTTGATAGCGGTGTATGTAGTGGTATCGAATGTCGGCATATCGTTGCTACCTTGGAATATGGTGGGGGAGTTGTTCGCCTCGGAAACCAAAGGCTTAGGATCGGGAATAAGTGTCATGACTACGTCAATAGCTTTCTTCGCGACGATCAAAACGGCTCCGGCGATGTTCGAATCCATAGGACACCACGGTGCCTATCTGTTTTATGGAATATCCACTTTGTTGGGGACGATATTTTTGTATTTATATTTACCTGAAACGAAAGGCAAAACGTTGCTGCAGATAGCTGAACACTTTAGATATGGAAACCAACCGAGAGCTAAAGACTCAAGGGAAGAGGAAAAACTCAACGAAACCGTATGATGGAATTGGTGCCTAAAAGAGGTTATTGATTTGATCTTACGTTATTTATGCCATAGTAGTGTCTAAATTAAAACGTGCTTGAAACTAGATTGCTACGTAGCAAGTGAAAAACTGAATTTTTCGTTAGGTCATAATGAAGATATTATATGCTCTTCAAAATATTAAGTATGTGACTTAGTAACAAGACTTTTTTAAATTATTGATAGTCGAAACTTTTAACTTAGCGTACAATAAACATAAAAATGATGAAACATTTAAATTGAACTTATTGTAAATATTTGTTGAAGACACTTTGATTATGTCATGACATATCAGACTGATAAGAGATACACGCAAAATATGTCGTATTTAATACTAGTGATATTGATAATTATACACTTAAAAATAATAAATTAAATAAAATGACATGATGATAGTGACGAAAAAATACCGAATCAGCCTCAAAATAGTACTACCTACTCAAAACACAATTCTTATGTTAAGGATTTTACCTAGAGGTTCAACCTTATGAATGGCATTGAAGTAATGCCCTAATCTTAATAGGTTAAAATAGATTGTTGTAAGATAAGAACAAATTGTAATAGAATCCGATGATAATTTTCAAATGATAATTACTTTGTAATAGTTTGTTTTCAGTTATCAGCTCCTATTGATGAAAGCTAAATATTAACAATTATTTATTAGACAACACTACTCAGCAAAATATTTGTTGTATATGTATTGAAAGAGCTAGTTGACGGACCTACGTCATTTGGTCGGAATATGTGGATACCATGTAAGTTGTAACCTATCGGCTGAGTTTGACATAATTCGATCAAATTATTTAGATCCTCGATCTGTATATGTTTCAACTTCTCTGATTGTACATGGATATAGGTAAATAGTGTAATTTAGTTAAATAACTTTTCCAGATTCCAGTATGTGTTCAGTAGATTGTTATAGTTTTTTTTCTCATTAGTTAAATTATATCAAGTTATCAAAGTTATTGATAGGTCCTGCACTTACGTTATTTGTGAAGATTAAATCATTTTAATGTTAGCCGTGATCAGTCGGTCGTCTTTGTCATAAAGCAACCAAATGACGTAGGTTGCAAACCTACATATGTATCATTTCTTTGTTGGTACAATCTCAATTCAATTACAACGTAATGACATAACTAGGGACATTTGTCAAATAGCACATGTACACAGTAGCGTCTCGGGTCGTTGGTTTCTTGGTAGAGTCGTAAAAACTTATGGCGTTTTCACAGTACGTTAGAGACGGACAAGTGGCACGCGACGAACAGACAAACCTTCCTGTTATGACACGTGCAGTTGACCCGAGTATTCGCATCTGCACTAAATTTTTTCAACCCCTTTTTTCACCCCCAAAAGGAATTCCCACGACGAAGTCACGAGTGGCAAAAAATCAGGAAGACATCTGTGGTGTATTGGTTAAATTTAGAAGGTGCTTAAAGTGGAGCACACAAGTATGAAAATTTAGGATGGCTTTAATGCAGTTGTTTTTAAATTTTACAAACTATTAAAAGCGATCATTGTAATGACTATTCTCTGAGTAAAATATTAAAGTTATTTAAAATTTAATAAAATTACAGGAATCGCATTTTTACCCAAGAATAGGTGTTTGTTGTCAAAAGTACTTGGATTAATATTAATGTTTTAATAGCAAAATTAATATTTTTGTAATATTATATGAAAAACAGTTAATTATCAGGTATTTTGGTTTTGTATCGCTCGATTGCTTTTGGAGTTGCATCAGAAGATCTCTGTGATCAATACGTAGTTATTGTAGACATATCGTTATTCTGTGATATTCCATTGCTGTATCAAATATTTATCTGTGACGCTGTTAATTAAGATAGTAGATGTAAAACAAATAACATTTTCTAACGGTTTCAACGAAAAAATGATTTGTTTGGTTTGTCTAAAGTTAAATAAAATTATAATAGATTTTCGTGAGTTTAATGTTCATGTGGTTATAAAACTTCGCTTTCTACTGAGAGACAAAATACAGGTGGCAATGTTACAAGCAGTATCTATTTTGGCTGCGCTAAAATATAGCAACAAGAAATAGTGTTAGTGAAATATTAAATTATGTCAATTAATTTTAACATAGAAAATTTTTAATTAAGTAGACGTATTTTTAATAAATCTTCAAAAATTATTGCTTTTTATTTTACAAATTAATAAAAAAAAACAATTATACTAATAAGCGTAACCGACAGACTGTCCAGCCGGCCGTGGTTTGTGAATCAAAACCATTTCCAAATCTCATAAAACACACAAAAATATTAGACAAAATCGGTCCAGTCATTTCAAAGGGATTTCAGCGACAAACACATGCACATAATAATTATATATATAAAGATATTGTGACAACGACAACATATGCACATTTCGATCAATTTAATCAATTGAAATCAATTCCATTCATCGAATTGATTTTAAAATGTGATTGGAAATAAAATGTACGGTTAATGACCTCACGTATCATGCATTGTTGAGTATTTATTTAATACTAGCTGTGCCCGCGTTGTTTCCCTGCGGATTATAAGCGAAATTCTAATATTATTATCATCCGTTAACTAGTAGCGTATGTTACACATAGGCCGCTCTAGTCATTTAAGAGGATACACCAGCGACTAGAGAAATGAAAAATATTTGTAGTCTATTGCTGTCTCTAACCACAAGCCGGGGAGGCCGCAGAGCACGATAGAGACAACCTACATCTTGGATTTAAAAAAGCTATAAAAAGAACAGAAAATCAACTATTCGTTGTCCCCTGATTCCTTTTCCAGAAAAAAAAGTCAAACATCGATTTTTTGGGAAAAAATTTATAGAATACCAAACTAGCCTGTGAAGATTAACGTTTATTTTCTTGTTTTAATAATTGTATATTTATTAATATTTCCTGTTAACATGGGAGAGATTCGACACTGATTGAGTGATGAACACATGCATCAAGGCTGCTGACGCATGTATTCGTAAGTGTAAAGTAGTAAAAAGCAGTAGGTATGCTTTTACTTCTTTACTCACAAACTTTCGCCTTTATAATATGAGATATATTTTATAAAATTATGATATTGTAACTCTTAGTGATTTGCAATGGTTTTAACATCGACGATTAAAGATCGCAAAAGATATCTTACCGAAATGATACATTGTAATATAATTGATATCACAATTAAGTAATTTATTTGCAATGATGTAATAAACGTTTATCATTTCGATAAAGAAGGTTAAAAGCCGTTGGTCAGTTGCCTTGATCGTGAACTTCTGTCTTGCTAAGACAAGCTTTACGTACTTTTGGCTTCAAACTAAAAGTAAACTAAATTTAGGTAATTACCTACAATAGCAAATGTAACTGTGGACTTTATATATTATAATATAATATCTATGGATGCTTCACATCACGGACTTGTGTTACGGGTACCAGACAACGGAAATATATTTTATAGTTTTTATACTTTACATATATTTATGATTTTTATTATATGATACACATATTTAATACATATCCATGACCCAGGAACATAAACTTTTTGTTCTTTCGTCCAATGCTCTTAACATAATGAAACACACTTTTCTTGTAATTTTTCCACTATATTTCCTTCAATTTTAAGAATTTTTAATAAATACACGACCAAAAATAACTTTTTTTAGGCATTTTTGATAAAAACACGATAAAAAATTTCGAAAAAGTCATCATCAGGTATATGATTCTAATGCTCTCTTAACCACTGCGTCACAGAGGTCTACATATATCATGGTATCTCTAATCGGCGTATAGAGGCGATGACACGCGAGCACGATTGTGTTAAGGGCATACTCGTCCCTGTCCGTCTATGTTCATCTACGTTCACCTTTGATCGGTAAGTTGACAAAGAACTACGGACGATTATGTCTACGCCTACACAATGATCGCCCCCAACAACGCATAACGAACATCGGAAGGTAGCATTCTGGAGGTCAATTGAAATTAGGCGGATGATGTATTCAAATTTTTAGCAAAACAACCTTACTTTTTTGGTTATCATCGATACCTAAATCAGAGTATAACTGATTAGCGTGTGATCACCACGTGAATAGTTAATAAAACGGACGCTGAAAGCACGAAAAGTGGACAAAAAAAAACTATTCAACAAGCGTTAAATTGCCTTTTATTTCCACGTCAAGTAGTTCCTGTGCTTTCATTTGCTTAGTGTTTTGTGCATAACATGCATATCATATCATGCATGCGATGGGCCGCGGAGCTGAACGAATATCAAATAATTCATAATAAGACACGTGGCAGAACGGAAACTACACACGTGCTATCAATTAGGCTTGGTCGGAATAAAAAATTAACTAGAAATTTTAAAGGGGCGGCCGCAGTAGGTGGAGGTTCAATGCGCTTATGCCACGAAAAAATTTTAATCATATGTATAAAATACTCGTATCGGACTTCGGAGAGCCGATCGTGTCCGCGATTCGCGTTTAGTAAGATTTTATATGAGATTTGTACATGTGACCGTGAGCATCTCTAGGAGGCGCTGTACCAATCTAATATATAAAATTCTCGTGTCACAATGTTTGTCTTCGTACTCCTCCGAAACGGCTTTACCGATTTTAACTAAATTTTGCATGCATATTCAGTAGGTCTGAGAATCGGCTTACATCTATTTTTCATCCCCCTAAACATTTTTTTTTTAAATTTTTTAGACAAAATTATTTATATGGCAAAAATTTGCCGGGTCAGCTAGTCCCATATAAAATCTTAGTAAACGCGAAACGCGTTCGCGGGTAATTTGAATGTAATTAACTAACGTAATTTTTTACACAGTTGAAACCGGTTCGTATCAAAATTGAATAAATGTATGTTCCATTTATCATAGCTCTAGGTGATAGTGTCACGATGTTTGTTACCTAACTACACCAAAACGTCTATGCCGCCCAATTAAGTGTGAACGGGGCAACCAGTGTGTTTATATTATTGTTATTACTTTATAACTATCACAAAATATTATATGTATATATGATAAAAAAGTAAATGGCCTGATAGCTTACAATAGTAGCTCCTATCACAATTGCTAATTGAAGACATAAGTAGAAGAAGCATATAAGTAAAATTTTAAAAACTCCCGGATTTTTGCGGAGCCAAAAAAGTATTTGAAATTAAAATAGTGTTGGTTTGATGTATGGTATACTAGCTACATAAGAAAATATTTATGTCACAAGTTTTATCAATAGAAAAAAATTAGTATGTACTCGAAGGTTGCAAAATGTTAGTTATCCGCTTCTTCCTCTTATGTCTTCAATTATCTTTCTCACAAAATATTTTTAAATTTGGTTCATATCTCATAACTCTGTACTTGACCTAAATATAAAAAATAATTATGTAACTCGATAAAATGTACAGAAATTAAAATAGGAACACTTATCTATATCCAATAAAACTATTAATGTATCTGTATGTTGTTAAGAAGATTACCGTGTAACAAATATTTTCAATTAAACGAAAAATTGTGAAATTCAACTCAACCACATTACTCATTGTCAATTTACTTAGAAAATATTTTAAGTCGTAGTAGTTATTTATTATATTTGTGGAGTAATTATACTGAGTCACACTTGAACATACGTAAGTTGTTCTAATTAACGTATGTAATGAGACAAAGATGTGATTCACCGGACTTTGCATCCACATGACTGTAATCTTTCTAAACCAGCAATTATTTTATTACTATGAATATTTAAGTGACTAGAATTAGTGAAAGGTTCATTTTTTAAAAAACAAAGAGAATCATGAAAGTGAGTTCCAAAAATACTTGTGCTTTTTGTTGAGGTTTTTACACGTAACTGCGAACTGGAATTTAAAAAATCAAATTGCGATGCACGATGGAGGTTTACAGCTTTTGTAAAATTCTTACTCAGATTAGGCCGCATAAAAACATTTAATTGCTGTTTTCATTCTTATGACTGAAAACGGCATTAATTTTTTTTCTCTCTCTTAATCTCTTAAGTATTAAGTGCTATTATAAGGTCGGTAATGAGTCGGTCGAAATTTGTTTAGAGGACATACATAGATAACATACATAGTTTTGTCAGAGTTAGTTCTTGAAGACATACTTGTTGTATCACATATGTACATGATACACGCGGTAACATAAGACATTTTTAATGCGATGACGAATGCGGGGGTCTGTGATGTGCGCAAACGAAAACCGACTTTTTTCTGTCACTAGTTGCCCCTTTAATCACAATATCTTAATAGTACTCAAAATATCTATGAACGTTATGTCTACATTGTATTAGTATATGTAGTATTTAAATGTAAAGGAAATTTTATCTACATCCAAATATCTGTGTTTTTAAGCGGATATTGTAATGTCAGCTAGTTTTAATAATGGAACATATTGTGCGACACGCGGCGCGGCGCGGCGCGGGAGGAAACGCGCAGCGACGCGCACGCAGCCTGCAATATGCTCCCGTGATTCCGGTTATTATCATTTATTTGTATGTATTATTCGGTTATTGTCCGGTTATTATTTATTTGTATGTATTATTCATAACAATTGGAAAAAAAAAAACTATTATAAATTATGTAATTGTTACACGTAATAACCATAGAATATAGTATAGTACCTAGCTAAAGAACTTAAAATTAAAAAATGATTATATTATTTTTATTTACCGTACCCAGTAAGAAATTTACTTTAAATCAGTTTTCATTTATCCAAAAGTAGCTACTGCAACATAAACAGTTATAATAATTACTATAATTTAATATTTACGTGATATTTTGTGATGAATATAAAAATAATTTATTATAACTTTTATTACTTAATGTTTTATGCCTAATAAAGTATAAATCAGCCTGGGTTTATTAGAAAATAATTTTACTATCACGACAAACTAAAACTTAACTGATTTTGTCATAAATTACACTAGTGCCAAATAAATATTATGAAGTTTGGTGTAAACTTCAATTAATAACTTTTTCACAATGTTTAAAATATAAAAACGTAAAGTGTGCAAGTGCTTGTGTGTTTTTTTTTTAAACTTTTAAGCGTCCTTAGCCGGTGGTCTTTGTTTTTACCAGTTCCATGTTATCTATACATTTGGTTTTGAACGCTTTAAAGGATTTTAGATTTTTTTTCTAAAATATAAAACATTGTAACTAGTATTTTCATTTTGTTACATTAACCCAAGGTTCTGCAAATCTTTACATTAATTTTTAATATCTTATTGAAATCTTTCGTTTTTTTATGATATTTAGAGGGCAAGCGAGCAGACGGGTTACGGTCTACGGACCTGATAGAAAGAAGCTGCCGTCGCCCACCGACACTCGTAACATCCGAAGAGTCGCAAGTGCGTTGCGGGCCTTTATGAGGGAATGGGGTATGGAAATAAGTATAGGGGGAATTAGGCAAGTTGGGCCACCGGTAAAATCACTCACTAAACGAAAGACAGCCGTTTCACGCCATTTTTCTGTGAGGTTGTGGTGTCACTCTGGTCGAGCCGGCCCATTCGCGCCGAAGCATGGCTCTCCCATGGCAATGAGCATGCGTATTATGTACTTGAGATTGGAAAATATCTCATTGGTACACACCTCTTCCGGGGTTCGAACCTGCACCCTCTCGAATGCGAACCAAAGGTCTTACCCACTAGGCTACGGACGCTCTAAGAGTTACTTGTTTTCTCACGTATGTTTTTAATAAATATAGCAATATTCCTCCATATTAACGCTGTTATTTGTAAACAACTTGCTGCATAGCAGCTGTGCGGTGTGTTCTAATTTACATGACTTGTGATCTTTACTCCCAGCTGATCTGTTTATAACAGCTAGTAGGTTTCTATCTTATACGAATCTCTGTTTTAATCTATGCATTAATACGCGAGCAGAATACTTTGTACCCCTTTTTACGATAGACGCCTTGATGTAAAAGCATGAAATTTCTCCCAGTTATAGTTGATATGGAGGAGGAGCGTGGAATACCAGTATTATTTTAAAATATGCTTTAATGTTGCATGTTCTTAATAGCATAAATGCTGCGTGCACTACAATACGCACACTAGAATATTTTGAAATCACACGATAATTATACACGAATTACTTTTTTTTGTATGGTTGAAGTCGGTGATTTATTTAATGGCCTGTTTAACGAGGCCTTTATACCACATTGAAGTCTGTGATTGAATTGAGAATATATTTTTTCTTATAGTTCCTCTACACTATGGATTTAATAAAATTTTAACTTAAATATTTATGGTTGAATTTCGACAACAATATTTAATTCAAGATAAAAATTTCTTACTATATTTACCGAATAAAATACCCTTGACTTTCATGAGTATTTAAAGACATAAGCTACCCAATTCTTTCTATTCTATTCTGCCCAAATCGATACCCGTTCTCAAGTTTTTTTTTTTTTTCGTTTTAATTTTGCGTCGATTTGAGTGTTCCTTTTGTACTTTGACTTTTGGATACAGTTCTAAAGTTCTAAAGTAAAAAAATAAAATCATACATATAATACATAGTTTTTCTCCGAGGCTTCTCTCGCTTTAAGAAGTGTTTTCATACAAATTTTATTCCTTGGCTTGACAAAATTTTATAAAGATTTACAGTTGCCGTCTAAAAAGTTGTACCGGCAATTGCGCTTATTGAGCGTTATTCTGCTCCTAGTCGCTCCGAGACCGCGATTTTAACTTTTGTACGATTATGAGCTTGAACTCACTAAGTTAAGTTTTATTTTTCAATACAGTTGTTGGCAGATCACTATGTCAGCCAGGCAGTCGCAATCATAAGCAAGTCGTGTTAGTTGCTCTATTACTTAGAAACGGCTACACCGATTTGTCTGAAAATCGGTAGGAAAATAAATTAAAACCTGCATATGGAGATTGGCCCCTTATGATTTCGTTCGTGTTGGACACAAGGCAGCTAGTTTTGTATTCGTTCGTTTTTGTAATAAGTATTCGTTTAAGTATTTATAACGTCTGAGGGCGGAGACTGTGCTACTTGTCAATTATTCTTTGTCTAGATCTAGTTTTTTTCTAAAGTCTAGAACCTACACCAGTAGCAATGTACTCCAGTGTCAACACCCAGTTATTTATAATCTCTACACGTGCCGACTAGTTTACAATGTATGTAAACTAGTTATATTCATTAACCAAACACGCCATATCATATCGATTATTAAATACAAAGAGTTTCCCTTATTGCGTCAAAGTTGTGACATCAAAGATGTAAGCGCACAGAATAGAAATTAAAAGTTTTTGAGTTTCAATCTTAACTTTTTGTTTTTAATACAGTGACTTTACCATGAGTTTGAAGCAATAATATTTGTCGATGCTCGATAGTGATTGTGTACTTTAATTTTTAGTATATCAAAATGTTTCAGCGTCTCTAGCGGTTACTTGCGAAACTGAAACTGCCATACTAAAGATTTACGTAGTTCCTATCGAGTTTTAACAAATACTATTGCTTCAAAGTCATGGTAGATCTACAGTTAGTCAGGTGTATGTATGGTTGATTGTTAAAATATATTATTAACTTATTAATATAATAGGATTGTTTTATTCTCAAGGCAAATATTGAATTTAATTTCACAAGTTCCTAAACACTGATAATATTCGTTACCAATAATTACATCGTAATTAAAACCGGAGCATATGTGACCGTGACTTGTACGTATTCTGGGGCTAATTTGGTTTTTGTACGTGTTTCGTTCACAATCTGTGAAGATCAACAGATGGCGCCCGCGCGCCGTATGGTGAGGCGGGCGGCACCATGCTCATGATTCTGGCAATTTCTTTGTCTTCTACAAGTTCACAGTTATTTTACCCCCATTTCTATGAGAATAAACCTTGTGTAAATAGCGTAAAGAATTTCAAGAGGTGGAGCTGTATCGCAGTTTATCTGCCACTCCACAATAAAACAAACTCAAGAGTTATGTTTTTACAAAGAAATGCCGTCGGAAAGATTACATCGAAAGTCAGGTTGCCGATTTCGGTGACAATGTTAAAAAAAAATTATTTAGTATGAAACAAAAGTTTCTATGCGTCGTAACTCATAACAAATCCCATTGTTTATTTATTTATCGAGTTAATATAATTCAGAAAAAATAATAATTTCGAAATATTTTCCCGAAGACTTAATCGCTTTTTTAGCAACAAGCGTTCAATAAACTGAATTTTTTTTTAAATTCATGTCATGTAATTCCGTGCGTTTTGATCAGCGATTTCGTTATGTACAGTTTACATGAAACCAGTATAAATTCGCCACTCCAAAATAGAATCGCTTTATCCTAGCCAGCGTTGACGGCCAGGGCTGCTCGGTTTGAAAAACCAGTGTAAACGAAGATAATATCCAGCTAATACTGGCCGTGTTGGAAACCAGTGTTGGTTTCAATAAACTATCTATATATTAATATGCGAGCGGACAACTTTGTACCCCTTTTTACGAAAGACGTTTTTTTTCACAGTTATAGTTGATATGAAGGAGAAGCGTGAAATACCAATATTATTTGTAAAATATGCTTTTATCTTACATATTTTTAAGAATGAAACGCTACGCACATTACAACCATATTTTAATATGACACGATAATCGTACACGAAACACTCTATTGTTTATGCTTGATATCTGTGTTTTTTTTTTAAATTTAATGGACTGGTAAAGAGAACTTTATGTCAAATTGAAGCCTATGATTGAATTGAGAATAGATTATATTTTTATAGCTCCTGTACCTACACAATGAATTTAAATATTTATGTTCGAATTTCGACTACAGGGCGACCTCTAATTAATTATATAATAAAAAAATGTAATAATACAATAAAGACTCCTAACATAATCATAGTGAAACTATAGAGTCCCCTTATATTTTTAACGAGCGTTTTTTAAAAGCCCATGTATAAAAGTTGACTCCCACTTTGTAGAGTCTAGACCAGGGAGCTTTTACATAGGTCTAGACGATATCTTGACAACTATCACGGAAACTATAAATCACTAATACAAATAAATCAATGTCAACAGTCATCTGTAATACATCTTAATCATGTATCATAATTAATAATGCGTATAGACTCAATATATTATATTGCATAAATTATTTTAAACTATACCTCGATCCTCTAGTGTCACACATGTTATTATTTTTTTATTATACAAAACATTCTATGTAGCACTTAATAGCTGTCCCGGGCCCACTTCTTTGGAATTGAATATATTGAATAAACATGCATTTAAAATTTAGTAAAAATAAATAAAGCCGTTTCGACCGCCGAAACGGCGAAACGGAAATAATAGAATAATACCAATAAAAATTAAAATTTGGACAATAAAGGAAATCCTTGAAACGATGACAGTCATGTCATAAGGTAATGACTCCTTATCAGTCTGTTAGTAATGATTATTATCCTGAACTAGATTTTACAAGATGTTTATAATATCTTTACGACGCGTAGACGATAAATTAAATACATACTGGTTGTCAGTTTGTTCGTCTTGTTTTAGTTTCAATATAATATTTTTACTACAGAAGCAAACATAAGCTTTATGTATTTTCTCTTTAGGGTAAGACCACAAAAACTTTTGAAACGTTCGCGACAGTTAATAAAATAATTGACGCGGACGTTACAAAATTTCATTTTTAATTTCGTTTTGCTTTCTTCGCTTTTTGTTTCAGAGAGATCAACCCTTAAGTTTTTTACATTACTTTGATACAAATTTATTTTTTAACTTATCATCTGCGTATGGAATTTCAGTTTTATTGCACGGGGTCTTTGTACTTATAAGCAGCTCATTCTCTGTACCTATAAGCCTTGCACATTTGCATTATAAGTACTTCTTAGCTCTAGCTTCTTAGCTTCCCACTTACCGTGGGATCAGCTCTCCTAGTACATTTGCGCCAACGAAAGTTTTGGGTTGTCGATAAAGGCAATTTATTTACAGCTAGTGCTTTGGTCATACTAGTCCTCCACGTGGCTGGGGGTCCAATTTATTATAGTAATATAAATATATGTTGATATTTTTTCTAAATTATTAAATTCTACTTTCTACTTTCCTAATCGGGTTATCTCCACCATAAGGTCGATACTCTAATTCCCTCAGTCATAATCTTAGTTAAACACATTATTTAATTTCGGCTGATTACAAATTACACAATGATTTCTCATCGGTATCTGTTTTTGTTTTTTTTACTTCTTTGTAGTTGAAAGCAAAGAACAATTGAAAGTACGAGTATTTAGAGTGGCATATAAACTTATATGCCACTATTATAGGCACATATACTTTTGGATTTCATGAATATCATATTTTCCAAGATTGTCGAACTCCATGCATGGAAAGTTATGGGCAAGAGCTAGTTCTCGAGTGATCACTTTGTTTTATTACACAGTATTCTGTTGCTCCATTAACCCCACCTGTGCCATTATGGTTATGCAGCCGTAGATTTTCAGTATATCTTTTGTGCAACTCTCCATTCTCCAGCAACTATCATCCCATGATCTTTCTGTATTGCCTGTATGAACCGGGGTTATGAGCGGGGTTAGCATAGCGCGTCCTTGTCGATACTCCGGAGAAAGTTAATTGCAGTTTCTTCCTATATGGCAATTTCTTATAACCGAGCATGGCGTTACCCCTGGACTCAAGTTTCAATGTCGATAAAAAACACAAACTCCCTTCATAGCAACGGCAACAGTACTAAAGACTCTAATAGTTGCCATGCTTCACTAAAGACTTTCAATGGCGGAAGATATCGAAACAAGAAAGAAGCTTTCTTTTTCCGATCGCTACGGACGGTAGAAAACTGTTAGTCTATCCCAAATAACTAACAAAATTTCCATACTTTGGTATATATCTACTGACGCTAGGCTAGCCCTGCAGGTAATGTTCACTATCCTCGCATGAGAAGAGAAGATTATCATACGTCATTCTAATCCCAGAACACGTGGATGGTATGAAAAAGTGCTTATTCAGTTTCGTACGTTAGGATGTCCCGAAGCGTCCGTTTTTTGCGTTCCCATGAACCCGTGACAATGGAGTTAACCTTTCAAAGACGAAGATCCACGCAAGAATAAATATTGCGCAACAATGGGGTAGCTTCTTTGACTTTTGGTGCAATGTTAATCGCTAATAGTCTTGATACTTTGAAGATAGTGTATGATATTATGTAATACCGAACTTTACAGAATATATAATTACTTTAACACTTTGCTATAACTTTTTTATAATTTTAGGTATCTAATTATAAAGATATCAGTAATAATCGCTGTTTTCACTTTTATATTTGTAAAGGGATAATGACTTTTTTTTTAATTATTGTTTTATTTTATTGATTTCGAAAAACTTACGACTACATAGAATAATAGAGAGGACACAAATATGAAGGCCAAAAAGTTATACGTATAAATTTATAGTACAACATGAAATTTGAAATCGGTCGTTATTTATAAACAAATATTAAGTGACGAGCAAAATAAAGCAAATTAACTACTTCTAAGCTCTCATACATATTATGTTAATGAAATGTTTGAAACAAAATAAAAGTAATGTATATTTTTTAATATGCAGTTATGCACTCAACAACTTATTTTTTCGACGTCAATAAAAAATTACAACTTCAACTATCAAAAACATTCAGCATTCTACACCTCCCTGCACAACAAAAGCTATTCGAGCTCCCAACGGACTTTTGATGCAACGATCAGGGATCCTATAGTATAGTCCATTCAGTAGCTCTACTCTCAAACGGCGCATTCAGATATTCGGCCTCGGCCGAATGTTGCCATCTTCCTCTAACAATAACACTCACACTTGTTAGAGAAGGACACACAATTCCGATTCGTTCGTTTGAGACTCAAAAAGATTTCGAAGTAAGGCTCCAGATTCACCTTACCCATGACAATATGAACTGTATACCAGCGTCATAAAGATATTTGTCCTTGTGGAAACCATAAGGAAAAATTGCAAAGAAAACACTACAGTTTATTCTGATGCTGAATATAAGTTCTATACCCGGATGATAAAAAATATATTTTTTGTTTGTATATATTAATTAACTTCATTTAATAACGACAGAAAAAATATACTGTCCTATTACATTTTTCAATAAAAAACCTATCAGGAATATAATTTTCTTCTATTATTGGCTTAAAATGATTTAAAAATTTAGTAATGATTTAAAAGTTTATTCATACAACATCTGTCAAATAAAGTTGTGGATAGACTATCTGTAAGCGGTAAAACAGACTCTTAAAAATTAATCTATTGGATCTTTCCTTACCCAAATCTTGCCTTACTTTAAATTTATGATGAATCATGACATTGTAAATTACCCTTTTATGAAAACCAAAGGCGAAAAATTGAGGGTCCATTTATAACGTTCAATTAACTCGGCCGAGTCACAACGAATCCTCATACTCGCCGAAACATTTCCAATATCCTTCCACGTGTGTCTAAAATACTAATTACTGGGAGCTGCCTGACGAATGAACCGGAAAATATTTAAATAGACCCCAAAACATGGAAGCGGTAGCCGTAAAATATGGGGATTACAAAAAAATAAGAAAAAAAATCGAATGCGGAAACTAACCGTGTGTGGAACGAAGCAAGAAAATATAAACTCCAAGATTGCTGGCATTCCTTATTTTGTTTGCGACTTAAAGTTGATTTATCGTCGAAGTTGAAAAAAAATTAGGAAGTTTACGAAATAATTCGTTATATCATAAAGTTTTTTGTATATTTGTTTAACCAAGTCACAATAAGGCTTTGAGCATTTTAATTAAGGTACTTATCAGGTACCTCCTAAATTCAGATAACTTGATTCACCAGATGACAATGTTGAATACCTTTTTTAATTCAGAACCAGAACACTGTTACTTTACTGATCGCAGCATGACTATTTACTAATCACTACCTAGTCGCCGTACGGCGAGATTTTAAAGATTGAAATCTCACGTATTTTTTGTAGAATAAATATATAAAAAGAAAATTTTAAAAATAATATTTTATATCATTTCACATCTTACCTAATACTATAAAATAATGCTACATACATCCATTTATTAATATACGAAGTTAATTTTTTTAATTTTATATTTAAACATTTTAGCCAATTCAAGAAAAGTTGCTAGTAAATTAACATAAACGGTTGCTGTTGAAGCGCCTTTCGATACTGAGAATGGAAGAATTTTATCAGGAATCTAATTGTAACAGATAAAATGAGATGTGCGTCAAATATCTCGCGATAAACTTGATCCTGAATGGTAATCAGGCGGCGTTTGTTCCCGTTCCTTTAAAACTTTTTTTTGGGGTAACGGCGGCGCATTACAATCACAATGCCCTTACCGTTAACGGCTCAAACGGGCCCAGTTTTACCCATGTTTTGCCACGATTTTCGAGACAGTTAAAAAAAACTCTTAAAAATCAGACAATAATAAAAGCATAAATCTAAAACTGGAATAATATGTTTGAGGTAAAAATTTAAACTGCATTATCCGTGTTTACTTAAAACTTTCTCAAATACTTTTACCATTACTTCATCTGCGAATAATTTTGTTGTAAAAAGTTTTTAAGATTAACTTAGATATAAAAATGTGACAGTCGAACTGCAGTTTAACTGTCGATGTCGCTCTAGCGGCATTAACAAAGAGAATGGCGTTAACTGCACCGTAATTTGACTGCATTAGCATAGGGGTTTGTTTCTGAAGGGTACGGGTTTGGTATTCATGAGATTGCCCCATTACTTCGATTGGTATCATCAAATATCGGATGGATTTAATTTCTCATTCTATAAATTAGTTCATAATAAAACAAAGCGTGAATTAAATCGTTTAATAAATTATTTAACATTATTTATGTACTAACATCACAATATTATTTGAAGGCACTACGTAGAAATATTAACAATTAGCCTTGTTTTCGCAAAATTATACAGTTTATGTAGGAATCTATAAAGTATGAATGTTTAAATATACAATATCTTTATTCTACAATGTGCTACTTTTAAATTTTATCTAAGTTGCTTTTGTGAGCTTTTAAATCGATAAGTATAATTTAAAAATAAACTAGACTTATACTAATCGTCATTCAACTAAACAAGATTAAAACTAAGTTTATCATTTCTAGTTTATGGCATACGTTACATTACGTAGAATGACCGTTAAAGAACACCTTGCGTTTGCTTCGAGTACACACTTTGGTTCCAACAGCTGTATGTTTTATGCATTGAATTATACATTAGTTATCATTAAATTATATGTCATTTGACTTATAAACTATACATTAATTGGACTTAGAAATAATACGAGATTGTTTGGTTTTTTCTTGCCACCATTTTAGAGTTTCCTCAAATTGTTCTCTATCTTCAGGAGTCACTTGGATATCTGGAAGCTCTTTTTTTAGTTCTATGTCATTGTACTGCTGATCTTCGATAAAATTAGTTTCCTCCTTGAGTTTGTATTGACTTTGATTTAGAATTATATCAGGATTGATAGACTCTAGTACTAATTGTTGCTCTTCGGCGAAACAGTTTATTTGTTGATCAATTGAATGGGCATATTTTACTTCGAAATCATCTTCATTTGTAGGTGCATCGCCCTCTATACAATAATTTTGTTCTGGTATAACGCTAAATTGTTCCGCCGAATTAGGAAATGGGAAATTGCTGCCTAGTACATTTGTATTAATTTCTTCTTGACCAAGTAGATCTGATGATGGTGTCAGAGGTTGACCATTGCCATCTTCCTCCTCGTAAAGGTGTGGTGAAACTAATTGGAAGGTTTCAGCTGCAGGAAGACCCAAATAATGCTGGTGAGATATATGATGTATGGATCCATCCAACTCGTCTTCATCGAGATCATCATCTTCCATTGGTGGGGAGTGTATAGAATAAAAGTTTCGCTCTTGACTTGTTTCTCTCGGTGATGATGAAGCAGGAGATGGAAACGATTCCAAGGAAGGACGCATGTTATTTTCTTTGTCATAGTTGTTGTTGTGACCAATGTTTAACAAACTTTCAAGATTACGTATGTATTCTACCGCCATCCGTAACGTTTCTACTTTACTAAGCTTTTTGTTCGATCCTCTGTTAGAATTGGCATTTTCAAAAGCTGCAGCCACTTCATCGGGTATGTGTCTACGTAGCGCGGCAAATCCGTCGTTAACTTGTCGCACTCTGTTTCTTTCCCGCGCATTTCGTCTTGCGACGGCCAGAGGTGTCGGTGATCTCGCTTCATCTGGAACGTTTTCTCTTTGACGAGGTCGTTTTGAGGCAACACTATAGTTATTACAATCATTCGAACTAATTTGAGACGTCACAGAAATAGAGTCGGCTTTTTTCTTTCGCACTATAACGAATTCACGTCGCGCATTGTTTATTTCATTATTGACTATGTTTGCATTATTGTTCACTGATTCTTGAAGCACTTGCGTTTTCAGAGGTGAGTTACGGAACACAACGACGCCAATGGAACTCATTTTAACGTCTGTTTTTCACATATTACTGATGAGACTTTATCAAACTTGATCACTTTTGCTAGGCTGGATCATCAGTTAAAAGTACTACTAGAATTATATAATATTAGGTGGCGTCAGGGCGCCAGCCACCGCGGGAATGGCGCGTGCCGTTCAGCCACACCTGGGGTGGGTCGCGGATAGCGGGGGGATCAACAGGGGTAGTACTTACGTTTACTAGTTGCACACATGCCCTTTTCAAAAGGGCGGGAAAGAAGTGGAGTCGCCGTTCTACTTTTTATTTTTATTTGAAATATTGTAAGAACACTTAGCGTCGCCTGTTAGTTCGCGACGAATAAGTAATTTCATTGACATTACCGTCAGAGTAATCATAGAACAATATGATAATTTCAAAATATTTAAGTACTTCATTAACAACTGTAATCGTTTTTATAGTAGACTGTGTTCAATTAAGAGTAATATTATTTACAGTTATTATAGTTGTTCATATTATTTGTCAATAAAAAATTGATTTTTTTTTAACAAAGTAAATATGATAGGTATTGCCTACCTCACACACATTTAATAAACTTTATAATATTCACGACATATTTTTAAAACTGTACAATTTAACAGTCGTCTCTATGAAAGTCGTATTCCTAATTTCGATACGCGAAAATGCAAACGACAATAATTATTTCGTGGGGTGTCGCACCCAACTACAGCTCCAACGTGTGCACACAAAGACTTTGAATATAAAGTGTCGATATATTTCGTGTTACAGTCTATAAAGTTTATCTAATTAAATAGTTGTAGTTTACTTAGTAAGCAGTATTTAAGAATTACCCCCCTTATTCATAAAAATATTTAAAGTGTCTAACTAATCAAGGTTTGCTGTCCCTTTCTGTCGTGTGACGTTTTCAATATTCTAGAAAAGAACTGCCATTCTTGATTAGTTAACCACTGTTTAAATTTTTTATAAATAAGGGGGTTAGTTAATAAATGAAGATATATTTTGTAAATTTTAACTGCTGCCCGATACTACAGGAATCTCAGATAATGTAGCTTTCTATTGGTGAAAGTATTTTTTTATCGTTTACGTTTCTTCCGAGATAACCTCCTCAAAAACGCTTTCCTTTTTATAACAATCTATACTTATATTTAATTATATAAAGCTGAAGAGTTTGTTTGAAAGCGTTAGTCACAGGAAACGCTGGCTGTTATTGAAAAAATATTTTTGTGTTGGTTAGTATATTATGTTTTATAGCCCATAGTCTTCCTCGACAAGTTATTTATCGAGGAAGGCTATGGGTTATAAAACATCAAGCTACAACTAATAGGAGCCGAGCTGTAATCAAAATATATTGTAAAAACGGAATAATTTATAAAGTTTTACACGACTAAGTCGTGGGCGAGAGTGACTCAGTCCGCGCGTATATACATACACTCGTATTATAATTAATTTATCTTAAAAGGGGAAATAACGTAAGAATATTGTCTATGCGACTCCACGAGTCTTGTGCGAGTGTCCCGTTGGATCGCCCACGCCAGCTGCATCTGAGCTTCTATCCAGTTACGGCACGCGCCGTTTCTATGACCATTGTTATATGTCTATCAACGTACTCCGTGCTTTCATTTTTACAAAAATAATTTAATTTAAAAGTAAAAGTCAATGATAACAATGCTTATTGGTGACTTAATTTTTTAAATGTGGCAATTATTAATGGGCAAGTTAATGAGTTACTAGCTATTATATAGCTCGCGATTCCGTTCGCGTGGAAACAAAGATGAGAATTATTATCCTAACTTTTTTTTTATTTTTTCGGAATTTCCTTTCCTCAAAAGATCACCGAGCCCGATACCTTTCCAACGAATGCAAAACCGTCGAAATCGGTTCGTGCTTTCTGTACTTATAGCGTCAGAAAGGAAAACTTTTATTTTTATATAATATATTACATCGTGATAGTTTTATCACATACATAATATTTGTAGGATAGGTGCCAATTTTCAAAAGGAGGAGGTTTCACTATTCGACCATATGTATTAATATGTCGTTTATCATTTTATTCTAGCGCCTTAATAAAATTATTATTCTTGTAGGAATGTGCTGCGTGCGGTAACTTTTATATATATGATCTTGTTACATATCGTCGTTGCCAAATCTAGAACTCATATGTGCAAATATTTCAAAAATGTTTTTTTATAAGTAAACGGTATAAAATTGCTGCCCCCATAGTATGCAAAAACTCTCAAGTATCATGTTTGGTTTCATATATAAATTGCAATATATAAATTAACCATGTGAAGAGTTCCAAAAATTTGCTAATACAAAATATATTATATCTGAATATTAAACTTTATATCACACATTATTGAAAATTTGCTATTTCATTTTATGTAGCCATGAAATGAGTGAATGCTACAATAGGTACTTATTAAGAATAAAAAATAGTAGTTATTTAGTAAAAATAATAACAGGAAAACAAATATTGTTATAATTTGAAGAGAGAGAGAGAGTTTTAAAAAAACGCGGAGTTTATATGCTCGGCTATAGATTTTTTAAATTTCTTTTAAGTATGTCATATCTAAAGAAAAAAAAACTTAATCCTTAAAAGATCACTTTGCTATACATCCTATAATCCGAAAAATGTAAGTAATTCAATGTCTGTTAATGCAAAATTAAATTCTGATAATAAGTAGATAAACTTTCTACTTTTTGCTTAGAACTCATATTCTAGGCAAAATATATTTTATTTCAGAAATTTTATTATTACTCCTGGGCGAGCGTTAAAGCAATCATCTTTTGTGATAAAAAGATTTTGGAAATGTCACTAGCGAGTATATTTATTTAAATCTTTCTTTTATACTTTAATACGTAGGTCCTAACATAATTCAAGGGTGTGTATATAATAATGTAATCATTACATTTAATATGCTTATACCTACATATTACATTATATTATGCTTAAATACGAAATATAGCTTTCATTAAGCATTAAAATTTAGTAGTTTACGACGAGATTATATCATAACTTAACCTTGCGCACATGTAAGGCTTGGAATGTAAAAACTCTTCGGTTGAAGCTCACATCCACGTCTAATATTAACGTATCCTGTAACTCAAGAAAGATGCAAGTCATTTTTTCGCTGGATCCGTAAGTCGAGTCCCACCATCTTGTGCACATGTGGTCGTCGCTAATGCACGGTATGGTGCAGGCGATGGATTAAGCTATATTTAGTACCACCATATGCTAATAGCACTTTAAGGTGTAGCAAATCAGTGAGACGAACGCCGAAGCCTGTCTCAACAAACCCTTTTTAAATTGTCTTCATGTCACCACTAGTATCTGATAGAATTTAGCATGTCTCTAAAAAAACATTTTGCACTATTTTTGTAGTTTTTTGATGAGTATTTCCTTGTATTCAAAAGCAAATCTAACTACTGTATCGAAAAGGGTAACAGTAAATTATAAGTTCAAAATAACCCTAAGAAGAGCTTGACTGTTGTGATGTTCCTATTGTTTCGTCATCCGTTACTATCACAAACCTGTGTTATATACAAATGTTTAATAAAAAAAATAAAGGCTGCTACTATAGAGAGCTTACTGAAAAAAAATCAGTAGATATATATGAGAATGTATTCGGTATAAAATTACTGTCCTTTCCGATAATAGTATACAATAAACCATACAGTCTCAACATCTATTGAACCTGTAAATAAAATGTCAGTTGTGCTTTAAGCGAATCTAACGCATAATGCTATAACCTATCTCAATACAGGTCGAAATAGCTAAGCCATTCATAAGCCCAGACGGTACGTTCATTAGAATACAAATAAAAGGGAACCTTCAACTTGAAAATAAATAAGTTAAGGTCAGCATAAAGCTATAGTGCATCGAGAGAACTAGACTGGGCTGAGCTTGTTGGAGTTCCGCTGGGGTGAATTCTAAAGGCTACATATCCGGCTACCAACAGATATTCATATTCTGCTCAATATCTGAACCTATGTTTTTGATTATGTCTGGAATATTATGGTCTATGTTCTCTTTGTGTCCCGAACTTGGTAATGTAGTATGGTGTGAGTTTTTTTGGCAGTAATAATGTTAGTTAGACAAGCGAACTTCGCACGGAATTCTAAACGAAATAAAGGACGTACAGACAGATGACGAGATGACGAATCTACAAAAGTTCTTATTTTGACATTTTGGCTACTTAAAACTAAAAATGTAGGAACAATAAAAGTATATCTTATGGTATTATATATACGAGATATTATATAGACAAGAAAACAATAAGAAGATAGACGAACAAAGAGAGATAACTAAATATTTATATCTTGGGATCTGTAGTGTAACTTTGCTTGTTTTAATCTTAAGGCGTTCTAATAATGACATTTTCGAGCAAGCAATTTACATGTTCATTAAACAATTGCTTCTTGTGATAGGTTATTACTTGATAAAGGTTATTTCTGGTTTATAATTGACCTGCTGAAGTGCTGGTGCGTGTTCTCTGATTGGTGACTTCCCATGGTCGTCTCGTTCCCTGCTATAGAATCTGGGGCAAAAATTACAATAATAAGAGCTCTTTGAAATTGTGGCCCGGACACAAAACGCTTTTCAAACTCATTGTTTCACTCCAGACGAATGTTGTACCCCCTTCCTTTGGGAGCTTTAACGCATTCGTTCTCAATACCTTTCTCACATCCTACATTCCAATATTTTGCACGGATTTAACATTCAATTCCGTTTATTCTTTGAAGGAGAATTCATATATTTTTTTAACTTACCAAAGTACAAAGTGGTAATCTTGTTCAATGATTTTTTTAAATCATAGTATTAAGATGACTCAATTTCTTTATATTTGCAAGAATAGATGATAGCTCTAGAGAGCTAACGTTCCTGAAGCAGTTACAGGATTTGCTGACAAATTAAAAGTTCAATAAATATTCGCTTAGACAATAATTAGAAAACAGAATTTCATATATATATAACTTTACAATCAAAAGTAATTATAAGTAAGAATAATGAGAGCTAAATCGTGATGCATCATTAGCCGCCGCTATTATTATTAAACTTTACTTTAATCAAGTAAAAAACATTCGCCCGGCAGATGTTGAGGCCCGTTTTACTCTCACATACAAATATACTCTGACTCTTTCTATCCGTCGCACTAATCAGCTGCAAGAAAGGGACAGACAATTAGATTAGGGGTTGTGAGGGTTTGCCACGCGACTGGATCGGCGCACACACAGAAAAGGAACCCTTGATCATTTTATAGATCTCGGAATAAAATCACTACGATTAATCGCATGTTTCAAATACTCCAGGCCCAATTATTGCGATTTACGACGAGAATTCCTTCAATAAACATTTATTGTTTTTACACAACGTAAATATAATTCCTCGTCTAGAGATCTTTATTAGACGCCATTGTTTCGTGTTATAAAATTTTCTACCGTAACTATTTTAAAAATTCTTTATCGAATATGCGATAATAAAACGCTTTCAGATTTAGAATTATTATATTTTTTTAAATTAATTTTTACTTTGGTTTTTTCAATGTTTCTTTACATTATACGAACTCAGCATAAAAATAAAATGTGCATCATATTATTTTAGCACTAAAAAACAAAGTAAGCCAATCAGCCACACCCAATGGTTTAGGATGAACATATTATCTCATCATTATCAAATCATGGAGAGTTAAACGATCGTAGACAATTCGGTGTTTAAAAAAACAAACAGGAGTCGGATCGCGTTACAGCACTTATTCTGTCGTCAGCCACTGCCACCCACACGGTATTTTTTAAAAAACCTCAAACAACCAAATAGATTTCCTGTTAGAAAAACAAACATACACTTATAGACTCTAAAATTTTATTATGTTCTCATGGATGATGGATTATGAATGTCTCTGATGGATGCTTCCGAATTTTTTTGAGACTCATTTGTGGATACTTTACATTACCCTAACAGTTTTGATAATAACCATTTCTACTCTAGATATTTGCTGCAATAAAATTCTGCATCAATAATACAACTCAATCTGCCGTATAATATGCAGCTTTGTAGATGAGGATGAAACTAATTATAATTAACTTAAAAACAAAGTAATGCAAATTTTTAAGCGCTATATTACCACTGCTGTTAACATTCCGCAGTCGAAGAAAGAATTTTCAACAACAATTTTCTGCAGTCTATGTAGCTTGTTATAAAACATCCAAAGTTGATCATCCAGCCCTAGTATGGGCGGTCCGAATTGTCAAATTTGCTACTTGATTTAGGAGCATTTTGGTCATTTGAAGTCGTTATCTGTTCATCTAGTTAGCGGCAGATATATCAAGTTTTGGGGGTTTGGGGTTAATGCCGAGCTGACGGGTCGTAGGTAGCGATGATAATCGATGCCTATCCGTTCCATTACATTTTACGTTTCACTGCTGATTGCATTTGCCGACGATGTAAAAAACTAAGAAGTTAAAGAATTTTTATTTTTAAAGGCTTAACAAAAATCTGAGGTGCCTTTTTGTAGTGAAAACGTATCTAAAATTGTCCTAAAATAAAACTTTTTTTACCTCGTATCCTGCGACTTCCGAGAAGTAGGAAGCTGTTGTTCTGCTGTATTATCTGTATATTAATACGCGAGCGGAAAATATTGTACCCCCTTTTTACGAAAGACGCATAAATGTAAAATCATACAATTTCCCCCAGTTATAGTTTATATGTAGGAGGAGCGTGGAATACCAATATAATTAGAAAAATTTTTTAATCGTATATATAAATCTTTAATCGTGCATAATTTAATAAATAAAAAGATACGCACACTACAATATTTTGACATGACGCGATTATCATACACGAAATATTCTTTTGCTTGTGGTTGAAGTCTATGGTTTATTTTATAAAATAATTGAAGTCTGTGATTGAATTCAGAAATATTTATGGTCAAATTTTGACCATAGGGAGAGCTCTAGTTTATATTATTTTGCAAAAAAAGTATTATGTGAAAGTCATAATAAATGATACTTTCTTTTATAAACTAGAAAAAAATAAAATAGTAAATATTTTATACTTTTAAAATATTCTCTATATAAACAGGTATTAAAATGCATTTAGGTACTAGTATCATAAATTAGAAACTGACTAATGTTTAGGACATGACATGATTTTAAAATAATCTATTATTAAAGAAAAACTGGACTACAACTTAATCATGATGGTATAGTCGTGTCAATGATAAAATCTAAGTATTTAGTTTATCTTAATTGAAGATCTATGACTGGATATTGATTACATATTAATTCAATTATTTACAATAAATTAAAGTAATTCAACTCAGGAATGTACAGAGGATATATTTAGTATCTAAAGAATAATCTAAGATTTTCGATGCCCAAGATCTTTATTAAAGACTCAGATATTTATGAATATTTATAGAACTATAGAAACAACATCATTGTGTTCTTTAATCATGTGTACAACAAAAAAGATTTTTGATACAAAATACTCGTTATCCTTTAATGAATTCCAATAACGCGGTTGGAGGCAATGTATTATTAAGACGTTCGTTTCTTAATGAATATTATTTGCGAATTCTCTGTATTGTGGAATTTTAAAAACTGCGGAAGAAATTTTAGTTCGTAGTGATTAATAGCTGATTGGTACGGTGAACAATAATGCAGCTGGTCCGTTGCAAACAAGAAAAACCTATAACTGACTAAGTTCACAGGCTAGTAAAACAAATATAGCCGAATTTTACTTATCCATTTTATATGGTAAAATTTTTGAAGGAATCCCATTACAAAAACGTAGAAAATTTAAAGCAGCACCTTTACAAAAAACGGACGTTTCTATTCCGAACGTCCGAAACCGACCAGGAACTAAATATTCGGTAGGGATGTTGTGATTTATGTGAAATTAACTTTTTCGGTCGCCTCGGTGGAGCAATTAAAAAGCCTAAAAATGTGTACACCGTGGGTGGTGGTTGACAGTTCTCACGAGCCTATTAAATATAATTTTATTTGTTTTTTGCTGGTGTTTTTGTTTTCGGCACGATGTCACAGAATTTATGTCGGTGGACAGTGCGGCTCTGTTTGAGTTTTATGACGTGCATGAGATTCGGCATGGCGCTATGATCAACGAAAACATTGGGGTTCTTTTTTCGATGGTAACCATTTATAATTTTTTGAACCAGATTGGTAGTTTTGATAAAAAAGATTGCATCGCGTACACCATTTGATTTTGCGTTTTTTAACCGACATCAAAAAAAGGGGGAGGTTTTTCAATTCAACCGCATATATGCTATTTTTAGATACAACAGTCTTTAAATACTGGCTAGCATGCAGAAATCTATTATATATATAAAAGAAAGTCGTGTTAGTTACACCACTTATAACTCAAGAACGGCAGAACAGTTTTGGCTGAAAATTGGTAGGGAGGTAGCTTAGAGCCAGGAGACGGACATAGGATACTTTTTATCCCGTTCGACAGCG